>CAUYON010076242.1:0-16142 GCA_963573935.1 Arctocebus calabarensis
TCTTGATTCACTGGCAGGGGCAAACAGTGCCCCTGTTAGTGCCCAGATCAGTAACATTCCCTCCTGGGTTTTAGAAAGTGGGTTGGCAGGAATCTTTTCTCATACCCAGGGGGGTTGGTACTTGCTGTAGTGTATTGTAAAAAAAAAAAAAAATTGACATAAAAGGCCAGGTACAGTGGTTCACACCCTGGATGGATGGATGGCTTAAGCTCAGGAGTTTGAAACTAGTCTCAGCAAGAGGGAGACTCTTGTCTCTAAAAATTAGCTGGGTCTTTTGGCTGGTGCCTATAGTCCTAACTTCTTGGAAGGCTAAGGCAAGAGGATCTCTTGAGCCCAAAAGTTTGAGGTTGCTGTGAACTATGACACCATGGCAATATGCTGGGGCAAGAAAGTCAGACTCTGCCTCAAAAAAAAAAAAAAATGGGGCAGTGCCTGTGGCTCAGTGAGTAGGGCACTGGCCCCAGGTACCAAGGGTGGTGGGTTCAAACCCAGCCCTGGACGAACTGCAACAAAAAATAGCCAGGCATTGTGGTGGGCGCCTGTAGTCCTAGTTACTCGGGAGACTGAGACAAGAGAATGCCCTAAGCCCAGGAGCTGGAGGTTGCTGTGAGCCATGAAGCCATGGCACTCTACCAAGGGCGACAAAGCGAGACTCTGTCTCTAAAAAAAAAAAAAAAAAACAATTGGCATAAAAAGGGGAGGTGGGAGGTGGGAGGGTGATTGGCAGATTCCCACCTAATGTGCACAGTTTGAGGATATTTAGCACACCCCCTGGGTGAAGGGCTCAACTACAACTTGAACTTTACCTTAGAAATGAAAACAGGGTACTGCCTATGGCTCCGTGGGTAGGACACCAGCCCCATATAACAAGAGTGGTGAGTTCAAACCCAGCCCCAGACAAACTGCAACAACAACAAAAAAAAAATAGCCAGGGGTAAGCCCCTATGGCTCAAAGGGCTAAGGTGCCAGCCACATACACCTGAGCTGGCGAGTTCAAATCCAGCATTGGCCTGCCAAACAACAGTGACAGCTGCAACCAAAAAATAGCCAGGCATTGTGGCAGGAGCCTGTAGTCCCAGCTAACTGAGAGGTGAAGGCAGGAGAATTACATGAGCCCAGGAGTTGGAGGTTGCTGTGAGCTGTGATGTCACAGCACACTACTGAGGGCGATAAAGTGAAACTCTGTCTCTAAACAAAAAAAGAAAGAAAGATATGAAAACAATGTAACCTAAACATTTGTACCCTCATATTAATTGAAATTTAAAAAGAAATTATTATGGCTCAGCACCCGTAGTACAGCGGTTACAGCGCCAGCCACATACACCAAGGCTGGCGGGTTCAAACCTGGCCTGGGCCAGCTAAACAATAATGACAACTGCAACAAAAAAGTTGCTGTGACACCACGACACTCTACCAAGGACAACATAATAAGACTGTCTCAAAAAAAAAAAAAAAAAAAGACAAAAGCAACATTCTATTATACTATCTTGACAAATACTTCTCCACAGTGACAAGATTAAGGGTATACATGTAAAGCCATGATATTTTTATATGGTTGTAAGTCAGTAAAATATCAAAGACACATTTTATTGCCTTCATTTTACAAAATCACAAATTATATAATACAATACGGTGGCGCCTGTGTCTCAGTGGGTTAGGGACCGGCCCCATATACCAAGGATGGCAGGTTTGAACCTGACCCTGGTCAAACTGCAACAAAAAATAGCCAGGCATGTGGCAGGTGCCTGTAATCCTAGCTACATGGGAGGCTGAGGCAAGAGAATCTCTTAAGCCCAAGAGTTTGAGGTTGCTGTGAGCTATGTAATGCCACTGCACTCTACCAAGGACGACATAGTGACTAGTGACTCTGTCTCTAAATAAATGAATAAATAAATAAATAAAATAAAAGGCAGTGGTTTCAGGGGCTAGGAGGAGGGAAAAATGGGGAGTTAATGTTTAATCATTAACAGATCAGTACAGAGTTTCAGTTTTGCCAGACGAAAAGACTTCTGGAGATAGATGGTGGAGATAGTTGCATAAGAGGAGTGTATTTAATACCAATGAATGTTACATTTAAAACCGTTAAGATTGGGGACCACCTGTGGCTCAGTGAGTAGGGCGCTGGCCTCATATACCGAGGGTGGCGGGTTTGAACCCAGCCCCTGCCAAAATGCAACAACAACAAAAATAGCCGTGCGTTGTGGTGGGCACCTGTAGTCCCAGCTACTCGGGAGGCTGAGGCAAGAGAATCACCTAAGCCCAAGAGCCGGAGGTTGCTACGAGCTGTAACGCCATGGCACTCTACCGAGGGTGACAAAATGAGACTCTGTCTCTAAAAAAAAAAAAAGTTAAGATTTTAGGTCAGGCATGGTGGCTTATGCCTATAATCCTGGCACTTTGGGAGGCCAAGGCAAGGCAGGTGGATGGCTTGAACTCAAGAATTTGAGACTAGCCAGCAGAAGAGTGGGCCCCCATCTATAAAAAATAGCTAAGTGTTGTGGTGGGTGCCTATAGTTCCAGTCACAGAGGCTAAGACAAGAGGATCTCTTAAACCCAAGAGTTTGAGGTTGCTGTGAGCTATGATGCCATGGCACTCTACCAAGGGCGACAAACTGAGACTCTGTCTCAAAACAAAAGGCTAAGATCTTGAATTTTATGTTATATGTATCTTACCACAATAAAAAATCTTTAAATTAAATGGCAAATATAATCAACCAAAAATTGATATAAAATATAAATACAATAAATGGACAAATCTCAATAAATGTTAAAATCTGTAGACACTCATGCACCTGCCACCTAGATCAAGATGTAGAATATCCTCAGTAATTCCAAGAAGCTACCTTTTGCCCCTTCTAGTTGACATGCACAAAGGTTACCAATATTTTTTTTTCTATCACAAAGGATTCCTTTTGCTTTTTGGATGTTGACAACTTTTCAGAAATTTTGTTTAGGGTCAGCCTCATATTTTGTAAGCAGATAATGTTCTAGAGAAGGGAGCAGGGCAACTGAAGTTCAGACTGTGGAATAACAGGTCTTGGGCCTAATTTTCCTGGATGGTGTGCTTGCTCTGTCTCTAAGGATTGTCATGATCAGTTTTGTTTTTTTTTTTAAGAGACAGAGTCCCACTTTATTGCCCTTGGTAGAGTGCCGTGGCGTCACACAGCTCACAGCAACCTCCCTCTCCCGGGCTTAGGCGATTCTCTTGCCTCAGCCTCCTGAGTAGCTGCAACTACAGGCACCTGCCACAACGCCCAGCTATTTTTTGTTTTGCAGTTCAGCCAGGGCCGGGCTTGAACCCACCACCCTCAGTATATGGGGCTGGCAACCTACTTGTTGAGCCACAGGTGCTGCCCTGCCATGACCAGTTTTACCAACTGAACTTTAATCCTTCTCTCCTCACATCCCCTTGAGGTTGTGGTAATGAGTGGGGGCATTCATTGGGAGAAGTGGAAAATGGGATTTTCCAGGGCTCTAGAAGCCTTCTAGGGGTCTAGAGCTTAGTCACCAGGGATAGGTGGGGCTAGAATCTGGGAGGCTCAAGAGTCCTGCCTACCTAGCTGTGTTTGAGCAACTGACCTGGCAACGGGGTGGGCCAACAAACAGCCTGGCTTCCTGAAGCCACTTCTGCTGTCTATATCTTCAGGCCACCATGGTGCTGCTCAGATTCCTGGCGCTCCTTTTTGCTCTGGTTGTTTCTGGTGAGGAGCTGGTGGGTGGGCAAACCCTAGTTTTCTCTTGGGAGTCCTGACCCTTCTCAGATAAGCTACCATGGAGGGCAAGGATTAGGGGAGAGGCAGGAAAGCATAAGGTCTGAACCCCAACTCTTATTCTTTATCTTGGGGGCTTCCTGGACTAAGTTCCCATTCCCCATTTGTGAAATGTTGGATGTAGGGGACAAGGAAAGGCCTGGGCTGCTTGGCCTCAAAATGTGGCCAGGCCCTATAGCAGAAGGGCAGGACTATGTTGGTATGTGTGGTTCCATGAGCATGGGGGCCCTCCAGCCTAAATCACTTGCTCCTCACAGACCTTCACAGCCTGCCCTGGTTTATAAATGTCTCCGAGAGCAAAGGCCCAGGCACCATCCTTCAGTCTTTCTCCTTCAATTGCTCCTTCCACATGCCCACCCTGGAGTTGCTCAATGTGCAGCCACCTACCACCTTCTTCAACCCACCCAGCTTGGCCAGGTGGCAAGGGATCTACGTGGGCCAGGTAGAGTCATGGATACAGCTGGAGACTGTGGGGCACAAGGGCAGGACAAACCTGAAATTTCCAAAGCCCCACATGGCACTGCCCACCTACCACAGGTAACCTTGAGCAGCTCAGCTCGGCTGGATGCCCTGATGGTGAACCATTATGAGCTTCAGCTTCGGTTCACCTGTGGCAACCATGTGATGGAGGGACCACTCTTTGTGGATGTGCAGCAGGACCCTGGTCATATCCAGTGTGCTAGTCAATTTTCCAGCCCAGGTGAGGCCAGGGGCAGTAGGGAGGGTGTGGGAAGGCATGGCCTAAACAGATCCTCCTTGATTTCCTCTCTGGCTAGCTGGGGAAATGATTCAGGTGCCAGAGACAGTCACACCTGGGGCCCGGCTATACACTCTGCTGCTTCCAGGCCTAGAATTCCAGGAAGCCCAGGTAAGCCCAGCACATGGGACAGAGGATGACAGGACAAGGGCAGGTCATCGAAGACACTAATGTGTCTGGCCAGGCACAGCCTGCAAAGAAACCCTGCCACAGAAGCACAGCTAAGCCTCTGCATGATGTATGTTTTTAGAGACAGCTGCTGAGGGCTGTTCACCCCACAGTGACCATGGCTGTTCCCACGGGGACATCTCAGGGGATGAGTTCTTTCCAATTCACCTATGTGTTCTGAGTTTTCCATGACAATTCTATATCAGTTTTATAATAAAAATATGTAGTTAAAAAGCAAAGTAATTGGTTTAAAAGCAGAAATGATTGAGGATCAGGACCAGGGCTCAGGGAGGAGGCCAGGGAGTCTAGGCTGCAGTAAGCGTCAGCGGCAAAGCATGGGAGAAATGTGTGTGGGAGGTGCCTTCTAGATTGCTGAGGATGTTTATAGGGGAGCTCAAGGCACTGGAAGCTGAACAGGATCCCGAGCATCTCTGTTCTGTCAGATGAGCATTATCAGTGTCCAGGACCCTCCATACTTCCCCGGACCTTTCTCCATCAATGAGCAAGGTTGGCTGCAGGCACCATCCCAAGGTCTGAAAGGCCAAGCTGAAAAGGTGAGTGTGACCTGGGACCTGAGGGTATCCATGGATTGTGTAGAGCCACTGCCTTCTGGAAATTTGTTTGTTCTTGATCTTCTTGGCCTCCTCGACTAATGCTGCCTCTCCCAGTCCTGCATTTGCTGCACCATACAGGCTACCCTCCCACCTTGGTCTCATTCTGTGCTGGGCTCTGGAGTTTCAGAAAGAGGAGTTCCTGGCTGTGAGACCTCACAGTCCTGCTGATAGAAAGGAGAGTGTTTAGGGCAATTACACATTAAGAAAAACTTCTGGGTAGGTGGCGCCTGTGGCTCAAAGGAGTAGGGTGCTGGCCTCATGTACCGGAGGTGGTGGGTTCAAACCTGACCCCAGCCAAAAACTACAAAAAAAAAAAGAAAAGAAAAACTTCTAGGTGCCTGTAGCTGAGTGGGTAGGGTGCCGGCCACATACAACCAGGCTGGTGAGTTTGAACCTGGCCCGGGCCAGCTAAAAAAGAAAAAAAAGATGACAGCTGCAACCAAAAAATAGCCATGCATTGTGGTGGGCACCTGTAGTCCCAGCTACTTGGGAGGCGGAGGCAAGAGAATCACTTAAGCCAAGAGTTCGAGGTTGCTGTGAGCTGTGATGCCATCGCACTCTACCCAGGGCAATAGCTTGAGATTCTGTCTCAAAAAAAAAAAAAAAAAGAAAGAAAGAAAAAGAAAAAGAGAAAAGAAAAAACTTCTGGATAAAATGGTCAGTGTAGGCTTGGTGCCTGTGGCTCAATGGGCTAAGGCGCCAGCCACGTACACCTGAGCTGGCGGGTTTGAATCCAGCCCCCGGCCCGCCAAAGAACAATGACGGCTGCAACCAAAAAGTGGCCAGGCGTTGTGGCGGGAGCCTGTAGTCCCAGCTACTTGGGAGGTGGAGGCAGAAGACTCGCTTGAGCCCAGGAATTGGAGGTTGCTGTGAGCTGTGATGCCACAGCACTCTACCCAGGGTGACAGCTTGCGGCTCTGCCTCAAAAAAAAAAAAAAATGGTCAGTGCAGTCTGGAGGAGATCAGACAAGTTCCCACTTTAAAATTTTCACCTTTCAGTGACTGGCTGTTAGGTGGTAATTCAATTATGAATGACTCTGATATTATTCTTTCTTGAGCTGTTTGCATCCTAATAGAAGAATTTATGGCCCAAAGGTTAAGGGCTCAAAGGAAAGCTTGTCAGCAGAGTTACAGATCATGGGAAGAGTGAACGTTGGGCTCTTTGTGGAGGTCCTGAAGGAGACTACCCTTTGAGGGCAGGACTGGGCATGGACAAAGAGGTAGACACACACTGTGGTTCCTTCTTTGTTCTCTGTGCATCACAGGTCTTCCAGTTGCACATCTCAGTGTCTTATGGACAAGGCCAAAACTGCCAGGGGATGGTGATGGTGAAGGTTTTGCCTGCTCTGTCTCACCAAGTCTCCTTCCTGTAAGGCTCCCTACCCTGGGCACAGTGGGGAATTCGGGGCCTAGCCCTGGGGAATCAGGGTGCTGACTGCTAGAGCATCATTCTAACTCATGTAGGAAGGGAACCCAGGGAAGGCCCTGTGAACTCCACCAGGGAAAGCAGGAGCCAGTATCCCTTTTTTGGTTCAGGGAGCAGGCCCTGAATATCACCATCCCTGACAACTTGGTCCCTGGGAGCGAGGTGGTTCAGGTCCAGGCCCAGGGCTTTGACTTGCGCTACGAAATCCTCTTCCCGATGCCAAGCCCACTCTTCTCCATCGGACATGGTGAGGGGTATTGGGGGAGGGGAGGGCACAAGAAGCCTGTGGCTGGTCCAGAGGTGCCCCATACCACCTCTTTGCCTGTTTTGGGACCTGGCCTTGGAGGAAAATGGACTCTCTTCCACCAGAGAATCTGGTCTTGGGGGCCAGGGAGGATGAGCTGAAAGCAGGGCAAACTCTGCATCCCTTACCATCCCCCTCTGTCCAGCAAATGGCATAGTCCGGACCACCTCGCCACTGGATTTAACTCATGCCCCAGGTGTGGTAGTCACCAGGATGCAGGTGAAGGCCTTTGAATGGCTCCAGCCATGGGCCAGTGCCAATCTCAACCTTACGGTGAACATGCAGTCTGTCAACCACTGGCCCCCGCGCTGCCTCCCAGCGCTCCTGATGTAAGTACATGAGAGTCTTATCTGAGATGCTGGGGCAAGAGCCATAGCTCACCGCTGGACCAGACTCCCACTTTGTCCCCTGCCCTCCACTCCCAGGTCTCAAATTCCTGAGACTGTGCCTGTGGGCACTGTGCTGAATACCCTCAGTTGCACTGATCCAGACTCTGCTGGTGCCACCCTTGCCTACCAGCTATTGTTTCATAGCCATCCCAACCTTGACAGCTTCTACCTTCACGACAAAGTCCTTGAGGTGCCCAGTTTCTGCTCCCAGACCCATTTATAGGGTATTTACAGGACAGGATGGGTGGGCTAAGGGTTTGTGGCAGCTAAGATTATGGGGTGGGGGTAGGTATTGAAGCAACTTGCTTTGCAGTCTAGGAAACAGGATCAAGGTGGTCTGTCTGGCCAGAGGTAGCCCACTGTGGCTCAAGGCTCTCCCTGGTCCTAGAGGGGCCTCACTCTTTATCTTCTCTGATCAGGTGAATGACACATTGGACTGTGATACTCCTGAAGCCTGCTTCCAGCATGCAGCCTCCATCCTGGTGCTTGATGGTGGTCAGCCCCAGATGACCAGTGAGTGACTATACTGAAGCCTGAATGTTCAGGACAGGACTGTTCTGTCCCCCCTGTTTCTCTCCCCAGGACAGGTCATCTCTCCACTGTCAGAATCCAGTAGGGTAGTGCTGTCTCCATTTTAACCCCTGAGGTGTTTCTGTTAGACCACCAGCAGGGAAGGGTTACTACCTCCCTCCAGACTTTCTTCCTCCTTAGACCTCTCCATGGCAGAGCCATGTCTCCCTTCCCCAGACTCCTAAGTCAGGGCTAGGTACCCCAGGCCAGCTCTTTGACTGCCAAATGGCCCCCAGCTGAAGTGCCAGTATTGGTAATGGTGACACCCGTCAATGAGTTCTCCCCAGCCTGTGCCTCACGCACGTTCCGGGTTCAGGAAGATGCACAGCCCCACACTGTAGGCTCTGTGGTGGGCACGGATATGGATTACCCTCATGACAGCATTGAGTACTACGCCTTTGGCTGGCCTGACATTTTTGCTGTGGACCGTCTCAGTGGTATTTCTACCTCAGGGCTGGGATGGATGGGTAGAGCCAGAGATGGCTCTGCAGACTAAGATGGTGGCCACCCCCTCTAGGGGAGGTTCATCTCCTGGGACCTTTGGACTATGAGCAGCAGAGGATGTACAGGCTCACTGTCCTGCTGATTGACCATGGCCAAGACTGGGACCCCACCTATCACCGCTCAGGCTCCTGTACCATTACCATTGAGGTTGAGGTAATTGAGCCCCAAGGCCTTGGAAATATGTGGAACAAAGTATTATTCACCTCTCTCCCCTCTTGCATTCTGCTTTTCCCTGCTGTGCCTCAGTTTTTTCCATTAGTTGGCTGGAGGGGAGTGGGGCCTGTTGCCTCATCCCTTGGCATTGGCTGTGGTGGAAGGAAGTTGAGGGGCTGGCTTAGAAGTTTGGGGAGGTACCCACTCCTAACTTGGTTGCCTTTCTGCAGGATGTGAATGACTATGCCCCCGAGTGTGATCCCTCATTTCAGGAACTCACCATCTACACTCCTCTGGGCCATAATGTGGAAGTGACCAAGGTGTCATGTTGGATCCCTCAGGAGCCACAGCGCCTGGCCTTCTCCTATAACATTGTGGGAGGTGGGGGCTATGGGAACCATGGGGAACACTGGGTTATGGGTGAGTGGCAGGCCAAGGCCAGCAGTGGTACCCACCTTCTGCCACTCTGCTTTCAGGGAATAGCCAGAGCCGATTCAGCCTGCAAGGAGCCTTCCTGGTGTACTATGACCCTGTGTTGGGGTCCCACGGGCCAGAGCAGCCCCATACCTATGAGCTATTGATTCGTGTGGCTGATGCAGGGCCCTCCATCTCCCACCTCAGCACCACAGCTACCATCATTGTGCATCTAGTACCCTGGAAGTCTAGCACGGTGGCCACCAGTACCCACAGAGCCACAGTGAGGGGGCTCCTCGGGCCCTTGGGGGTAGGAAGAGAAGAACTTAGACAGTGGGGAGATACAGTTTTTTAGGAGGAATGATGGGGGGAGGCATTTCAAAGGAAACTGTTGAGTCCAAAGACTCTAGCAATACAGAAGGGCTTGAAGGGCTTGAAGGCAGGATGGTCCAGGAATTTTGGCAGGGCAGTCATAGGGCCTGTGGCTTTCATTTCAGGTGTCCTCGATGATACCTCTGCTTATGACAGACACAGAAGTTTTCTGGCAGCCAGAGCCCTGGTTTGTGGTGGTACTGACAACAACTGGTGTCCTTCTCCTCTTGGCTCTGGGCTGGCTCCTCTGCAAATTCCTCCATGGGTAGGATTTCTATTCCTGTGTTCTTTGCCTGTCTCCAGACCACTTATGGACCCTACCAATGATAAGTGGTTTCATCCAGGATTTGAGATAATGCCCAAGTTGATGGCCAAACTGACATTAAGGAGGGCTGCTCTCCCTCCTGAGGTCTTTAGATTAGAGTCAGAGAGACACTGGGAGGAAGGGATCTTCATCATTGGCAGATCTCAATCTTGCAATGGGATGGATGTGGGTAAGTTCAGGGCTTAAAACACTTAGTCTGTCATGCTTTGAGCCTTTACCCCTATTCCTGACCCCTGTCCTCTCCTGGAAACCTGACCTGCTCCTATAGACTCTGAGATCCTTGGGAAGATAGGATAAGCCCAGGAGACAGAGGTATAACAGTACGGGTATTGAATACACACACACATTGACTCTTCCCAATATAAAGGGACACATGAGTGGTGCTGGTTCCTGAAACCAGTAGGCCTATTGCCCTCAGTGCTTGGTTCTTCCTCCTGGCATTTTAGCTTGTCCCAGTTGCTGCAGGAACCAAGAAAACCAGCCCAGGCTGGGCGGTGCCTGTGGCTCAAAGGAGTAGGGCCCTGGCCCCATATGCTGGAGGTGGCGGGTTCAAACCCAGCCCTGGCCAAAAACTGCAAAAAAACCCAGAAAAAACAAAAACAAAAAACAAAAAAACCACCCAGCCCAGGCTGTGCTGCTCAGCAGGTCAGTCTATTTTGTATATCTCTATGCCTTGGTGGCCAGCTCTTAAACTCAGGCTGGGGCCTAGAACTTTATCCCATATTCCTGCTCCTACTTTCCCCCAGCATCCAGGGAATTGAAGTGCCCATTGAGAAGTTCATGGAGGTACCAAAGATGGAGATGTCCCCGGCACCCAGCAGCATCATAAGCCTGGTATGTCAACTCACCTGAGTAGTGGGCACTGAGGCTGCCAGAGCACTTGTCTGTCCTTGCCAAGCCTGCCCACTGTCCTGTGAATGGCTATACCTGTGGGTGAGACCACTTCAGCACAATCAGGATAGAGGAGGCAGATGGGCTTCTGACTCCTGCAGGGGCAGGCTTCCCTCTGCTCCTCTACGGGCAAGGTTCAACTCATTGCACATCTCATATTTCCCCTCAGAAGCATTTTGATGGCAGAGCACAGGACTCCCGTAAGTTCCCCTCTTTCCAAATCATTCTTTACCTGGGCCTTCATCCCATTTCAGTATCTCCTGTTCTCCTAACTCCAACTAAGTATCTCCTACTGCTACCAGGCATCTACTCTTTCCTGAATTGGGTCTTCTCTCACCCCACCCCCACCCTCCAGTTGACCTTTGTAAAGAAATACCTGTGGGGCCAGAAGATGACTCAGACCTGGTTCAGTCTCTGCTCCCAAGGGAGGAAGGTTGATGGTGAGGGGAGAGGCCCCCCCATATACTCCAGTATCACCAATTATGGCAGAGTGAATTAGCACTGGCCTTAGGAAAGCTGTTGTCCAGTTTTGGAGCATTGAAGAGGTTTACTGTGAATCTGTATCAGACTTCAGAGAACTTGCTGAGAAGGGAGGAAAGGCTCAGGTTAGATCCCAGCAAAAGCAAGGCATCACACCTAGGATTCTAGAATGTCTTCCCTTCACCTTTGGGGAGGGAGGCAGTTCTGCTATGGCTAGCAGCACCTTTTCTCTCTCCTGCTCATCTGGACTTAGGTACAGGCAGAGACTACCTATTCAACACCCACACAGGAGCCCGGCGCTGGCTCTAAGGCCAAGCATCTGCTTCAGTCTGTGTGGAATTTCTTTTGCCCACTGTGTTTTCAAGTTGATTCAATAATAAACAAGCATGTAGACAAGTCTAAGTCTTGTAATCTTTGTGTGGGAGAATCTCTGAGATCTGTACTTCCTTGTTCTTACTTGTAGAATGTCCTATCTTATGAGAATACTCTAGGGCAGAAGGTAATTTTTTTTTCTTTAGAGACAGTTCTGTGCTGCCCAGGCTTGAGTGTAGTGGCTATTCACAGGTGTGATCCATGCCCAGCTTTATTTTTTCTTTTTCTTTTAAGAAGACATTAAATGGCTTGGTGCCTATACGCAGTGGTTATGGCGTCAGCCACACACACACCAAGGGTGGTGGGTTCAAACCCTGCCTGGGCCTGCTAAACAACAATGACAACTGCAACAAAAAGTAGTCGGATGTTGTGGCAGGCGCCTGTAGTCCCAGCTACTTGGGAGGTTGATGCAAGATAATCGCTTAAGCCCAAGATTTTGAGGTTGCTTATAGCTGTGATGCCATAGCACTATACCAAGGGCAAAATAGTAGACTCTTGTCTCAAAAAAAAAAAAAAAAAAAAAGGGGCAGTGCCTGTGGCTCAGCAAGTAGGATGCCGGCCCCATATACTGAGGGTGGCGGGTTCAAGCTTGGCCCCGGCCAAACTGTAAAACAAAAAAAATAGCCAGGCATTGTGGCGGGCACCTGTAGTCCCAGCTACTGGGGAGGCTGAGGCAAGAGAATCACCTAAGCCCAGGAGCTGCGCAGGAGCTGGAGGTTGCTGTGAGCTGTGTGATGCCACGGCACTCTACCCAAGGCCATAAAGTAAAACTCTGTCTCTACAAAAAAAAAAAAAAAAATGAAGAAGGCGGCAGCATTAAATGGCTGGGCGCTCATAGCTCAGTAGTTAGGAGGCTAGTGGGTTTGAACTTGGCCTGGGCCTGCTAAAACAACAAGAAAAATAGCTGGGCATTGTGGCAGGTGCCTGTGGTCCCAGCTAATAGGGATCAGGCAAGAGAATCACTTAAACCCAAGAATTTGAGATTGCTGTGAGCCATGAAGCCATAGCACTCTACAAAGGACAACAAAGTGAGACTCCATCTCAATTTAAAAAAAAAAAAAAGGCATTAAATGATGCTGATAGTGATTGACATTTTGTCGGGATAAGAGGCTGTTATCCTTGTTGGTGAGTGAGGAAGCCTCCAGTTAGCATGGCCCCTTGGAGGCCACCACTTTCTTTTCTTACAGTATTGCTTTTTGAGGGCTCCACAAAATTTCAGGGCAGTTTACCAATTGTATGGAAGTTTTCTTGGGAAGGCTCTGGAGCATTAGCAATGGGATGCTGTGTGATGCAGACTTGAAAACTCTATGGCAAGGCTGGTCCTGGATTAACGAAGGCCCTTCTGTTAATCCCTTGGGGGGACATTGCCTTTTCTTCCTAATCTGTTTCCTTTGCCCTCAGCTCTCCAGTGTTAGTTGAGCTGCTGGGATGTAGTCGGGTAGCCTATAGCAACCTGCAAGAGGGCAAGTCCTGCTGGGTACAACATCCAGACTGGTATCAGGTCTCAGGTTACTCTGGCTCTTCAAGAGGATCTGCTGTCTAGGTGGAGGCTACCCTTACAATGGTATCTTCAGGCTATCTGGATCTTTCCCCTTCCAGCAAATCTGTGGGCCTGGATCCTCTCCACTGAAAGACCTTTCTTCCTGAGCTAGATATAGATATAGATATTATGGTATTCTAGGCCCAGGAAGAAGCTGAATGTCTTCTTTGGGAATAACATCCTTCATGGGGGTCCCACCAAGTGAGTGTTAGAGCAGGCTTCAGGCTCCAGACACCAATCTGGAAACAGGCTGCTACAGGAAAGGGCTATAGGAAAAATTTCCCTGAGTACTAACTCTGCCCTAAGGGCTCATTAAATCCTCATTTCTGAGAAGAGTGATTTTTATCCTTAATTTACAAATGGAACAATCAAAGCTCAGAGAGGTTAAGGCTTAAAAGTCAGAGTTACGACTTGGTGCCAGCCACGTGAACCCGGTCAGCTAAACAACAATGACAACTGCAACAAAAAATAGCTGGGCGTTGTGGTGGGTGCCTGTAGTCCCATCTATTTGGGAGGCTGAGGCAAGAGAATAGCTTAAACCCAACAGTCTGAGGTTGCTGTGAGCTGGGTAACGCCAAGGGGCTCTACTGAGGGCGATATAGTGAGACTTGTCTCAAAAAACAAACAAACAAACAAACAAAAGTCAGGGCAGTGCCTGTGGCTCATTGAGTAGGGTGCCGGCCCCATATACCGAAGGTTGCGGGTTCAAACCCAGCCTCGGCTGAACTGCAAAACAGAAAAATAGCCGGGCGTTGTGGCGGGCGCCTGTAGTCCCAGCTACTCAGGAGGCTGAGTCAAGAGAATGGCCTAAGTCCAGGAGTTGGAGGTTGCTGTGAGCTGCGACGCCACTGTACTCTACCCAGGGCGATAGAGAGAGACTGTCTCTACAAAAAAAAAAAGTCAGAGTTGGGCTGCGCCTGTGGTTCAAAGGAGTAGGGCGCCGGCCCCATATGTCAGAGGTGGCAGGTTCAAACCCAGCCCTGGCCAAAAACTGCAAAAAAAAAAAAAGTCAGCGTTAGGTAGCTGGGGTATTTGGATGTAGGACCAGGCCATATGTTTTCATCTGGTTTCCTAACCCTGAAACCAAGCCCAGGTAGGTGTTCTGTGTCGGGAACGAGGTATTACTGTCTTCCTGGGACTCAACCTGGAAGGCAGGTCATGAGAATCCAACGCTGATAGTGTCCTGGGAACTCAAGATGCTTTCAGGCAAAAGAGAGCGAGTGCCCGCTGTGTCAGATGTTGTGCCCAGTATTTAGGCAGGACAAGAGTGGTCAATGGGTCAGAGGCTGCTGGAGCAGCACAGAAAGCAGTACCTCGGGACTAGGTGGGGCAAAGTTGAGGAAGCCACTGGGAAGTGTTTTTTTTTTTTATGCCCCGGGACCGGTAGGAGAAGGTGCGAGACCCAGGTCTTCCACTTCCAGAGGTGGCATGACCTTGGCTCTACCTCCCTTCTCTGAATCTCAGTTTCCTCACCAGAGTGAAATGGAGCTAAAAGCCCTCTCCCTTTCACGGCGGATGACAATACAAGCAAATAGCACACCACTGACATTTAAGTGTGTAAGACTGTATGAAAAGAAGCTGTGGGCTACGAAACCAGGGCATTCGAGCAGCGAAGCAATGGACAGCCTCACAATCACTAGCAAAACCGCCGCCGCCAGCGACGCTAAGAACTGCGCGCATGCGCCAACCCATGCCGTCACAGTCACGTGCTGCAGGCGTTTGGCACTGGCTCCCCAGGCCGGCTCTGACTGACGGAATGATTGACCTGTCATCGGAAAGCGCTCTCCCGGGCATCAGGCGAAGAGGCTGTTGATTGGGGATAGGCTCAGTGGGGGGCGGGTTCTTTGCCTCCCTGGTTACTATGACGCCCGGCCCCCGCCCCCTCGGCTGGCCGCCATCTTGTTGTTGATCGTACTCAGTGGGCAGCGCCAGGAGCTGGACCGAGCGGCCGGTGAGGCCCGCTGCTGCGGGGCTCAGCCACCTGCGCTGCCTACCAGGGAGCGGGCCGAAACTCGGAGGCCCGGGGGGCCCAGCTCCCGTAGGGAGCTGTGGGCACCCGCTGCCCAGGCCGGGCCGGTGAGTGGACACAAGCCGGGCCGAAAGATTGGCCTTATTACGCCGGTGGGGAGGGTGACGGCGGGCGCGGGGTTGGAGCGGACGCGCGCGGGGCTGGGGCTTCGGCAGAGCATTGCTGGAACATCGCTCGAGCATCCTATCCTGACCTGCCCGCTGAACCTCCCGATGTTGGCACCGAAGCCGAGGGGCAGCCCAGGTGGAGGTCAGAGAGCCCAGTGTCTGAAGACTGGCCGGCAGAGTAGCGGGAAACTAGCTTCTCTGACTGAATCCCTGGGTTTTGCTGACTCCGAGCGCTGAAGCGTGTCCGGTGCCAGCTTGATGCTCTCCTGGGCGTTATGTTGTTTCTGAGTGGGAAATACACTTAACCACTATCGCTCCAGCAAGTGATTTTCAGAACGGTAGAGATTAAGACCAGACGAAGCAGGCCAAACCCCGCGCTAGCCAGGCAGATCGGTGTCACGGCCCTGTAATTCTGGCAGGGCTAAGACCCTTTACCTGGCTTCTTCCTCTTGAGACTAGTTCCCAGGCTCACCGTTTGCTTCTTCCTGAACAGTTGAGTTAAATGTCCATAATGTCTGAATTTTATTTTGGAACGTATTTCTTTTGGTTCTTGACCACCATTTTTGGAGACTGATAGTATCTTTCTCTTTTTGCTTTCAAAGAGAGTACTATGGTGATAATTAGAATAATTTTATATCCTAAAAGATATTCCACCAGTTTATCAAGAGACAAAGGAAATAATCAGGAAAAGAAATGAGACTTATTGTTGTGGATGATATTCCACTGCCAAATTCACTTTTTTTTTTTTAGAGGCAGTGTCTCACTTTATCACCCTCGGTAGAGTGCATTGGAGTCACTGCTCACAGTAATCTCCACCTCCTGGGCTTAGGCGATTCTCCTGCCTCAGCCTCCTGAGTAGCTGGGACTACAGGCACCGGCCACAATGCCCAGCTGTTTTTTTTTTTTTTGTTACAATTTGGCCGGGGCCAGGTTTGAACCTGCCACCCTCGGTATATG
>CAUYON010076246.1:0-74891 GCA_963573935.1 Arctocebus calabarensis
GGATCCAGGCAAGGTTGCCCATTGTCTCCATTGCTATTCAACATGGGATACCTCAAGCAAATGGAAAAGGAAAAACATTCCAACTTCTAACCCAGCAAAAGAAAAGATTCCCTATTTAACAAATGGTGCTGGGTGAACTGGGTGGAATGTATTCTTTTCCACAAGTGAAGGCAACCTAAGGATTAACTAATTGCTTGCTTTTTAGGTGATAAATGTTTTTCCAGAAGCTTTTAAGGTATTGAAAGGCAGCTACTTTGGGAGGTAAATATACCACCAGCACCCTAAAATAAGGATAGAATTTGGAAGTTATCATAATGAATTATATTTTCATAGTTACCTTTGGTATATTCTTTTATTTTCTAGCTTCTACTTCTGCACCTGAATCAGCTTTAAAATGGTCTCTCTCTGAAACATGGCAAGGTGTTGAAGAGGGCTGGCGAGGACACAACCACAGCATTCCAGGTCCAGGGGATGACGTCCTGATTTTACCCAGTGAGAAAAAACCTTTATCCTTGAGATAAATCACAGACAGACTAAACTAGGCCAGATCTGATTAGGGATTATGTTTCATTTATCTTGTACAACATAGTATAGAGTATGGAAATAAGTAGTCACTTAATGTTTATAATTCTCTTTAATGTATTAATGTAGAAGAGGCATTTTACAGCCCAATGAAATCCAGAAACAATAGCTCCACTTACCTTCATTGAAAATGGAATAATTAATCATCATGCTAAAATGAGTTAGAATAATTCACTAACTGAATAATTTTATTATTTTTTAGTTTTTGTCAAATTTTAATTAAAGTCATAACTGTATGCATTTATGCAATGTGATGATATTATTTACAATTTGGAATGTCTAAATCACCTCTCTTGCTTGTTTTTTGTGGTAAGACATTTAAAATTTACTCTTAGTTATTTTGAAATATACCCTTGCATTATAAATATTAGGTGAGATCTGACTGAATGCCCTTCCTCTTCCTACCAATCACTGTACCCTTCCACTCCCCCCCTTCTGACCTCCCATATGCTAGACTATATTTGTGTTTTATCTTTCATGTGAGCTTGTGTTTATATATTGGTTTAATAATAGTATTGAGTACATTGGATACTTTTTTCTCATTTTGAGATACTTTACTAAGAAAAATGTATACCAAATCAATCCAGGTAAACATAAAAGATGTAAAATCTCCATCTTTTTATGGCTGAAAAATATTGTATGGTATACATAGAATATTATGTATGTATTCCATACATACACATGGAATGGTTCACTGGAATGGAATGGTTATTCCATTCATGGGTGGTTGGGTGCTTGGGTTGCTTCCATGACTTGACAATTATGAATTAAGCTGCAGTGAACATTCTGGAGCGAATGTCTTTGTGGTAAAATGATTTTTGTTCTTCTAGGTAGATACCTAGCAATAGAATTGCAGAATGAAATGGAATGTCAACTTTTAGTCCTTTGAGGATTCGCCATACTTCTTTCCATAAAGGTTGCATTAGTTTGCAATCCCACCAGCAGTGTAGAAGTGTTCCTTTCTCTGCAAATACACACCAGCATCTGGTGTTTTGGAACTTTCTGATGTGCACTAATCTTACTGGAATTAGGTGATGTCTCAAAGTGGTTTTGATTGGCATTTCTCTGATGATTAAAGATGATGAGATTTTTTCATGTGTTTGTTTGTCATTTACCTGTCATCTTCAGAGAAGTTTCAGTTCAAGTCTCTTGCCCACAAAGAAATGGGGTTGTTTGTTCTTTTCTTATTGATTAATTTGAGTTCCCTATAGATTCTAGTTATCATACCTTTGCCGGAATCATAGCATGCAAAAATTTTCTCCCATTCTGAAAGCTGTCTGTTTACTTCACTTACAATGCCTTTAGCTGTGTAGAAGCTTTATCAAATCCCAGTGATTTATTTTTGGTGTTGCTTCAATTGCTGGGGTAGGGTGTCTTTTTCATAAAATATTTTCCCAGGCCAATATTTTCAAGTGTTTTCCCTATACTGTCTTCTAGTATTTTTATAGCTTCATGTCTTAAATTTAAATCTTATCCAGTGAGAATCAATTTTTGTTAGTAGTGGGAGGTGTGAGTCCAATTTTAGTCTTCTACAAGTGGCTAAGCAGTTCTAGCACAATTTGTTAAATAGTGATTTTTTTCCCCCAATGTATGTTTTTGTTTGGCTTATCAAAGATCAAATGATAATATGTGGCTGGGTTTATCTTTAGATCCTCTATTCTATTCCATAGATTCATGTCTCTATTTTTGTACCATTACCATGCTGTATTAATCACTATAGATTTGTAGTATGACTTGAAATCTGATAATGTGATGCCTCCAGCTGTGTTTTTATTTCTAAGAATTATATTGGCTATTTGGTGTTTTTTTCTGATTCCATAGAAAACGAAGTACTATTTTTTTCAAGTTCTTTAAAGTATGACCTTGGTGCTTTGATGGGGATTGCATTAATTCTGTAGAGTGCTTTGGGTAGTATGAACATTTTAACAATGTTGAGTCTTTCCAACCATGAGCATGATATGTTCTTTCATTTGTTAACATCTTCAGGTATTTCTTTTCTTAGGGTTTCATAATTCTCTTTATAGAGAACTTTCATGTCCTTTGTTAGATGTATTCCTAGGAATTTCATCTTTTTTGTCACTACTGTAAAAGGAATAGAGTCTTTGATTATATTCTTTTTTTTTAATAATTTTATTGAATCATAATTATGTACATTGGTGCAATCACAGGGCACGATTCATATACATTCAGAAATATTTTGATCATACTGTTACAGAAATCCTTCATGGCATTTCCTTGATCACTATATAAAGACATTAATACTCTACCTTTAATAAGTTTCGCCAGTACCCTGCTAAGATGCACCATAGGTGTGTTCCCTGATTATATTCTTGTCTTCATGATTGTTAGTATATATAACGGCTACTGACTTGTAAGTATTGATTTTGTAGCCTGAGACACTGCTAGATTCCTTGATCACTTCTAAGAGCTTTGTTGTTGAATCCTTGGAGTTCTCCAGGTATAAGATAATGTCATCCTCAAAGATCAAGAGTTTGACCTCCTCTGTCCCATTTTGAATACCCTTGATCTGTCTTGCCTAATTGTGATGGCTAGGACTTCCAGTACTATGTTGAATAATGGTGACAATGGGCATCCTTGTCTAGTTCTAGATCTTAGTGGAAATGTTTTCAATTTTATTCCATTCAATATATTGGTTGTGATTTTATTTTAGATGGCCTCTATCAGTTTTAGAAATGTCCCATATAAGCCTATTTTCTTAAGTGTTGTAATCATGAAAAGCTGCTGGATATTATCAAAAGTCTTTTCTGCATCAACTGAGAGAATCATATGGTCTTTGTTTTTTTTATGTGGTGTATCAGAATTATAGATTTATGTATATTGAACCAACCTGTAACCCTGGTATTAACCAACTTGATCATGGTCATAACTTTTTTGATGTGTTGTTGAATTCTGTTTGCTAGGATCTCATTGAATATTTTTGCATCAATATCATTAATGATATTGGTTTGTAGTATTCTTTACTTGTTGAGTATTTTCCTGGTTTGGGGATCAAGGTGATATTTTCTTTTTAAAATATGTTAGGGAGGATTCCTTCCTCTCTGTGTTTTGGAATAAATTAAGCAATATAGGTACTAGTTTCTCTTTGAAGGTTTGGTAGAATTCTGATGTGAAACTATCTGGTCCTTGGCTTTTATTTTTTGGGGAGATTTTGTATAGTTGATGCTATTTCAGTGCTTGATAGAGTTCTATTCAATATTTCTAATTCTTTCTGGTTGAGTTTAGGAAGGTGGCATGATTCCAGGTATTGGTTCATTTCCTGCATAATTTCATATTTCTGAGAATAGAGGTTTTGGCAGCAAACGTTGAGGATTTTTTGTATTTCTGTGAAATCTGTTGTTATTCCCCTTTATCATGTCTGATTGAAGTTATGAGAGATTTTTTCTTTTTCTGGTTAGTCTAGCCAAGTTTATCAACATTATCTAACAAATGCAATCTGTGTAGCCTGGTTTCTGGTACCCTTAATGAATCCTCAATAATATATAAAAAAAACTTTTCATAGAGTCAACTTTTTATTTCATTGATTTGTCAAATGAGTCTTTTGTTTTCAATTTCATTTAATTCTGTTCTAATTTTGGTTATTTATTTTCTTCTGCTGAGTTTGGGGTTGGATTGATCTGCCTTTTATAGTTTGTTAAGATGGCCTATTAGGTTGCTGACTTGCTCTCTTTTTGTTTTCTTGATGAAGTCTTCTAATGTGTAAATTTCTCTCTTAGTACTGCCTTTGCAGTATCTCACAGGTTTTGATAGTTTGTGCCTTCATTATCATTTTGTTCTTAAAATATGATTTCCTTCTTAATCTTGTCTTTGACCCAGCTATTATTTAGACTAAGGTTATTCAGTTTCCATGACTTGTTTGAGTATAAAGATTTCAGTTGCTCTTTAGTTTAATTTTTATTCCATGATTGTCTGAGAAGATACAAGGAATAATTTCTATTCTTTTAAATTTGTTGAGGTTAGACTTGTGTTGTAAGATATGATAAATTTTGGAGGATGATCCATGGGCTGATGAGAAGAATGTGTATTCAGTTTTATTAGGATGAAATGTCTTATATTTGTTTGTTAAGTCTATTTGTTCTAGGATCAAGTTTAAGTCCATTATTTCTTTGTTTAGTTTCTTCTTAGAGGATCTATCTAGAACTGCTGAATGGGTGTTAAAATCTCTAACTATTATAGTGCAGAAAGATATCGTATTGTTGATATCCATTAGGCTTTGTTTTATCAATTAAGGAGCATTCAAGTAGAGCGTGTAAATGTTAATTATTGAAATCTCTTCATGGTGTTCCCCTTGAAAAATATATAGTGTCCATCTTTGTCTTTTCTTATCTTTGTGTTTAAATCCAATTGTATCTGCAAATAAAATTGCAACCCCTGCTTTTTTCTGATTTCCATTTGCCTGGATTACTGTCATCCATCCCTTCACCCTGAGTCTTGTTTTATCCTTTGAGGTAAGGATCTCAACAGATCTCTTGGAGACAACAGATAGCAGACCTCAAGTTTTGTATTTAGTCAGCCAACCTATGCCTCTTTAGAGGAAAGTTTAAACCATTCACCTTAATTGAGAGAATTGATAGGTATGGTAGTGTTTTGAGCATCTTGTTTTTCCAAGTCCAGTGCATATTTTTAACCCTTTCATCATTGTGGAAGTTAGGTTTTGTTCTTTTAATGCTAGGTGAGTTTACTTGAGTGATAGACCATTGTGCTGATTATTATAATAAATGGGTCTGAGTAGTTCCTGGAGAACTGGCCTAGTTATGGCTAATTTCCTTAACATATGGATGTCAGTAAAGTACTTTATTTCTCTATCACAAGTGAAATTCAGTTTAGCTGGATACAGGATCTTGGACGGAATGTCATTTTGTTTTAGAAGGTTAAAAGTCGATGACCATCCTCTTTTTGCTTGAAAAGTTCAGCTGTAACATCTGCAGCCATCCTGATGTTTTTCCCTTTGTAGGTAATACTTTTCTTACTTCTGGCTGCTTGCGGGAATTTCTCCTTCATATTTACTTTGGCAAAGTTAATTACAATGTGTCTAGGAGATGCTTTATTTGGATTGAGTTGTGCTATTGTTCTGAATCTGTCTACTATCTGAATTTCTGTACCTCTTGCAATGCTTCGGAAATTCTCCTAATGTCTTGGAGTAGAACATCTGTGTCTTTAGGACCATCCTCTTCTCCTTCAGGAATCCCTATAAATCAGAATTTTGATCTTTTGGAATGATCCCTTCACCCTGTCTTTTCTGAGAAGTGAGAGTTAAGGGATCTCCTTTTTTCTGCTTTTTCGAATGCTTGGTACAGTTCAAAAGACTTGTCTTCAATTTCTGTGATCCTTTCTTATGCCTGCTCAACTCTATTACTCAGGGTCTCTACTGTATTTCAAAGCTCTTCAAATGCCTTTTTCAATTCCTTAACCTCTGATATATCTTTGCTCATTATGTCCATATCCTTGATGACTTTGTCTTTGAATTCATCAGTTTCTTGAGACAAATATTGAACTACTCTTTGGATTTCTATTTTTACCTCCATTCTTTTATTTTATTTGTCATCCATATTCTGAATTCTATTTCTGAAAATTCGACCAATTGTCTATGAATGGCATCTTCTGTTTTATCTCCTTTGTCATTTTTAGGGGGGAGTTGATCTACTCTGATTACTCGTGTTTCCAGAGTTTTTCCACTGGTTCCTTCCTGAGAGTATTTTCTGCTAATTGGCAATTTAAAACTCACAAAGTGAGAATGGATTGGGGACCCCAGAAACTGGAGCTAACCACTCCTTCACCAATGAGATGGGACTTGTCATTTTGACTTTTCCTCTATAGCCTTGCAAAGATCCCTTTCAGAGCTGTAGCCAGAGACTCTCAGGGCTAGCTTGGTGAGATAATGTAAGCTAACTCTGTCTAACCCAGTCCTAATGAGTCATGGTGTTATGCTAGAATCTCATCTGGGGAAAGATACAAACAACTGCAGTGGCCCAAGCCCCCAATGGTGACAGATGGAATAGAATCTGTCAGTCTCTGCTACACTACCACCACCACTCAACCTCATAGAGTCCCCCAGTGAACAGCCCAGGTTGGAAGATCCAATCAGATTGTCCCAGACAGTACAAACATTGCTCACTTGAAAGATTTCAAAGAGTTACCAAAAAAAATTTAGAAACCCTCAGGCAGATCTTTCTGCACGGTCCCAAGGGACTGGAGTGTGGGTCCCTCCAGTGGAAAGGGGAATCAGGAAAGATCACCCTCAAAGTCAGAACTGAGGTATCACAGCCTCTGTGCCTGCCACTAATTCAGCCCATGCCACTGACTCAGCAGGCACTACCATCTCTCTCCCTGACTCCCTGCTTCCACATGTGCCATTGTTTCTGCACTGCTATTTGGTGGCCCACACAGTGCCCAGGCCTCTCAGTGAATGTGCCAAACATTCTAGGCTTTGCAGGGGGCAGATTTTCATGCAGGCAGAAAAGGGGGGAAGGGTGAACTGTGTGATCAGAATTGCAGAGAAAATATTTGTTCACTTTTGTGCTAGGAAGGATGATGCCTAGGCTTAGAGCTGGGACCTCCCTGGAAGAGGAGTTCTAGAGTTTAGTGGCTCGCTCCTGTTGGGTAAAATGAGGGTTCTTTGTTCCCTGCTCACTTGCAGAGAAGCCCTCTGTGGGCCTTCTGCTTGGGGAAGGGATTTCTCCTCCTTTTTGCACTGTTTTTTGTTGTCTTTCTTTCTCTTTCTTGGACTTGTAGCTCATCTCAGCAAAGATGATCTCAGCAACTCTCTGTCTTCTTTCCATGCTCAGCTCCCCACCTTCAACTTCACTGAGTCCACTTCTGTCCATTGTGTCTCCCTCTGGCAAAAGTTGCTTCTTGTGGCCATCATGACTCCTCTCAAATAATTTTCTTCATGTGTCAGAGAGTAGAGTTACAGTTTCCAGTATTCTTAAGTTTAAAAGACACAGAGGGTTTTGAAAGAGAACAATTTACAAATGCCTCTTTATCTTTTGTCTTTGTGAATTTTGACATCTAGAACTGAGGGAAAATGACAAGTTCCACTGTTGCCATGATTTTTCAAAACTGCAGAGAAGAAATAAATTAATAAGACATAATCATCTTATCTATCCATCAATCTAAATCTACTCTTAGTAAATATATGATTTCTTAGATATACAGAAACACACACCCATACTTTTAAAATTATTCTTCCTTAACAGAAAATTTCTGAAGTCCCAGAAAATCTCCCTAGCCTGAGAAGAAAATATATTCCAATGAACAATTATATTTTCTTAAAAAGACCTAACTCCATATGTGGTTTAATTTGAACCTACAGGGAATGAAAGAAAACCTGTAATGAAGACATTTGGTCATCCATGTGGTGATGATGATGATGATGATGATGGTGATGATGTCAAACATTAACTGAGAACTAACAGTGTGCCAGGAACTGTTCTTCATGTACTAACTAATGTAATTCTTATAATAATCTTATGAACTAAGTAATATTGTTATCCATGTTTTTACTGACACAGAAACAGGGTCAGGGAAGTTAAGTGCTTTGTTTAGTGTCACATAGTTTGCAATTAAGCAGAGTGGAGATTTGAACCCAACCAGTCTGACCTCAAGACCTTGTTCCTAACCAATAAGGCATGTTGCCTTTGTAAAAGGACTAAGAGTAAAGTGAAAAAAAAAAAAAAGAAGAAGGAACTATGTTGTTTGCCTTATTGACATGGCAGAATGAAGGAAAGATAAATCAAAACACGCTAGCCACCTTCTGGCCATTGGTGATATGTCCCTATAACTATTCACAGAGAGATGAGAGGCAGAATCAAGAGGTTCTGACCAATACAAGCTTGAATTATTATTATTGTCCCGCTTCCCCATCGTCCACTTCTTTTCAATGAAGGATGTAACTTTTTGAATAAACAAGCTCATGAGTCATTCCTATACGGAAAGGAAAAATCTGTTCTGTCTCAGCCATCTCTTTGATGAATCTAGCCAGCGGATTTGCCCAAGGCTATGGTTTTTCCACTAAGCAAGCTGTTTCCCCACCACCCCATGCAGGAAGCAAGAGAAGCTTTTGAAGGTTGCCAAGCTTTTTGTATCCTTTGGGGTTTTTATGCTCAGCGAGGAGCAATCTTAGCCATCTTGCTTGGCACTGCAGTTGACTGTATCCACTGTATGTCCTGGTTTCTGGGAGTCCCTGACTTTCTTCATCAGTCATCATTCCTTTATGGTTAGCTCAGAAGATCGTAAGATGTATCTGAATTCTTCATGAAGGTGCTCTTAAATAGCACTAATCCATGTTCTATGGGGCAAAGGTGGTGGGTATAGGCATTGAATGTATAGGCTACCTTCTAATCAACAACTCAGTGCTGCTATAAGAACTTATGGCGAAGTTTAGATTTTTAAAAAATATTATCAGTTATTTATTATTTTTAGATTTCACATGAAAAGACAGGTGAGTAAAAAACAGAGATGAAATATATAAAAAATTAAGTTCTTGTTCTTTGTTCATTACCCCTTTCCCTTTTCTAGGAACCTCTCTTCTAACTCCAACAAACGATCTGTAATTGACCAGCAATCCATTGTGCATTCAGTTTTTAATCTCATGCAGAAAGTATTGTGGCTTTTTTTCCCTTTTGATTTTTGGCAAACCTTTCTCGATATTATGACCTCTGATTAGATTGAATCTACCTCTACTTTCTGCTTATAGTTTTCCCTCACTCTGAATTCTTCACCTATTCCTGGCTCTCCTTTTTAAAAACGTTTTATTCCCAGCCTTCTTTGAATCAAGTAAGTTTGTCCACCTGAGTCTGGCCCAAAGTGGCTATTCAGTAAGCATTGCTTGGATGAAGTGTAGGAACTAAAAACAGCCATCCATAACTTAATCGGGGAAATAAATGCAGTATAACTGTCAGATTTTGCAAGTCTTTAGAAAAGGATATCTTATCCTTTGAACAGATTCCTAAGAATTATGAGATGATTTTTATGAACATGGTGATGTTGATGTTAGTAGAAACTAGTATTTGAGTATTCAGTACTCAAACTATTATTTGAATGGTTGCCATGCACTGTGTTAAGTGTTCTGTAAGGATTTTTCTCATAGAAAAATTCATAATTCTCATAACTACTTTATAACTAAATTCTGTTATTATTCCATTTTTTAAAATAGATGTAGAATCTGAAACACAGAGAGATTAAGAACTTGCTCAAGTTTTACTCAGCTAGTAAGTAAATAAGCCAGAGCAGGGCATCAGTTCAATTCTAGGACTCTAACTCTTTGTTATACCCTTTACTTTTGTATCTATAAAAACAAATTTACTGTCCTACCTGCTCTGATTCATCTAAATCAGGCAATGTTTTATACTTAATGTTTTATACTTCTCTGTTTACTGTTTACATTGTTCTCTTCATTTGGAATTTTAAAACAATCACAAAAATTGCTGTTTATTTAGTACCCACTTCATGCTACATACTCTATGTGAGGGAATTAATTTTAACCTTACCACATTTAGTTGGAAAAACTAGAGAAACTTCCCAAAGAGCTATCTAATGCAGGGCAGGATTAGTAAAAGCATTTGCTTTGCATCTGGTGGTAAATACAGCAGTAATTCAAATTAACACCCTTTCCAACTTAGTTTAATAAATATTTAACATTCACTGTGTCCAAAGCATATTAGCAGGTGCTTATGATCTGTGGATACAATGGCAAGTAAGATACAGCTGTGATCTCAAACATCTATGGAGTTAGCTGGGTTAATAAAACACATGGTACATAATACAACAAATACCTGTAATGAATGCAGAATGTGTTTAGAATCAAAGGGTCTCCGGCAAACAAAGGAGAGGTAGGTTCATGGAGGAAGAGGCATTTGAAGTGGACTTTGAAAGATGGGGTAAGAATTGGAGGGGTAATTACAAGACAGGGCATCTTAGGGATCATTAAGTGGATATAGGCTGGGCGGTCTCTAGGATAAATCCAGGGCACATTTGGATTCTGATATTTGAAGCTGTGTGACATTGGACAAGTTGTAAACCTTTCTGACCCTTATCTGTAACATGAGGGCTATAATTAATATATCATAATGTTAAGAGATTAAATGAGATAACATGAGTGTATAGGCCGACTGGATATAACATTGGTATAATGGAATTACAGATGAAAGCTGTGATTTATAATGTATCAGGTGCTCTTTCCCTTCATTTTTCCATCTGGCTGCCCCTCTTGGCCTCTGGTATTAGCAACGTTTTGTATTTGCTTTCCAATGGCTTATTATTTAATTTTCACAACATCCTTGGGAGCTAAATAGGTAATAACTATTATTACAGTAAAAACCCATTTTTACATAATATGATTTTAATGGAACTGCTGATTTTACAAAATGAAAGTGACTGGTAAAGAAGATTTAAGTGATACTTTTGAACCTCTAATATAATTTTATGGTGTTTTGTATATTTTAATTCATTAATAAAGGAAACGTGTAGAACATTCCCATCATTATTCAAATAGAATAGCATAATTTTTCAATAAAATTCTTAGGGTAAATTGCCTATTTCCATTTTCTGGGAGATCAATTTTATGGAATGACCTCAGACCCATCCTATTCCATAAAAATAGGACTTTACAGTACTAATAAAAGATATCACTATCTTAAGTATGGTACCATTTTCCTTCAAGGCGCCCTGTCTTTATAGACATTGGATTTTGAAAGAGCTATAAATTCTTCTCTGTGGTATTCTATAGAGTAAGCTGAGGTAATCATAAAGAATTTTTTCTTTTAGTTTAGTTTATGATAACTTTGCTTCCTACAAACAAGAATATCTTTGCTTTCTAAATATTGAAAGAATTGGTCTAAATGGATTCTGGGCATCTTAAACAGTAGGAACAAGTTCTATCTAATTTACTATGCAAATTTCAAACCTTCATAAAGAATAGCTGGTTGATTGCCAAATAATCTCTCTGACTTTTACTCCATGCTTTGTTTTGCTCTCACCTGAGAGGATTTTTGTAGGATGCTTCCTGTGCTTTCTCTGAAGGAGTTTCAGCCTTGGCAAGATGACACCGTTTTGACACAGGTCAGCCTTAACAGAAGGGAAATACATTGTAATTCCACATGATGGGATTCTGTTTTCATAGCATATGTGTAGCCTCTAGAGCCTTTGTGTGTGAGTCATAGAACTCACTGTTTCATTCTCCGTGTTACTTTGAACTGCTCTTATTTGAAGAGATGAGTAGAAGTGGACCATTTTTCCTTTCATAATATTTTTGTTTGTTCTGATTTTCAATATTCAGTACTTCAAATGGCAGAGAGGTTCATCAAAGCCATGTGATTTTCAAAGATGGCACTATTTATGTTTTTCCTTGTTAATGTAAGGCATTATAATAGCTTGATATTATAAGGCAATATGTTCATACATCAGGAAGTCATTTTTGAGGGGAGGATTTCTATAAAAAATTGTGATTATAGTCAGGCATTGTGGGGGGCGCCTGTAGTCCCAGCTACTCTGGAGGCTGAGACAAGAGAATCGCCTAAGCCCAGGAGTTGGAGGTTGCTGTGGGCTGTGATCCACGGCACTCTACCAAGGGCGACAAAGTGAGACTCTGTCTCAAAGAAAAAAAAAAAAAAGGTGTGATTATAGAATTATTGGGTTGCTTTACCTTTTTCTTATCTGGGATTATATATAATTTAAAATGACATGGATATATCCAGAGATTTAAGTGTTTGGTTATGTTTATAAAGCTCGATTAGTTCTCAAATTTTGGCCTTGTACCATTTGCATGAGATGAAAAACCTCTACATATCACCAACTCACTTATTCTGGAGAAGTAGCAAGTGGGAGGGGAAAGAATTTAAGTTTGAACTATTAAAGTAATTTCTGTAATGTGTGCCATCAGAATGTTGACTGCTAGCGTGTGGGTGTTCTGGAACTCTTTTATTACCTAGCAAACAATTCAGATGACTAAAAGCTTAAAACGTACTTTTTATTTTGCTCATAATTTTATGGGGAAGGGCTAGGGTGTTCTTGTTTGGGTTCTTCCATGCATTGCAGTGAGACTTTGGCTGGGTTGTGGTCATAAGCTCAACGTGGCTACATGGTCTAAGTGGGCTCACTCATATGATGGGAGTTGATGCTGATTATTGTCTGGGGTCTCAGTTGGAGCAATCAGCTAAGGGTTTTCAGTTCCTTTTCTGATAGGCTTTTCTATGGAGCTGCTTGGGCTTCCTCATAGTATAGCGCCTGGATTCCACAAAAGAGTAGCCTAAGAGAAAGTACTCCTAAGTAGAGCAGTCTAAGAGATGTGAGTGGAAAGTGCATGCCTTCTAAGTCAGCCTTAGCAGCCTCAGAATATCATGGGCATCACACTCCACTGGTACAACTAGCACTAAGATTATCACAGGTTCAAGGGAGGAGAATTAGGTTCCGCCTCTCAATGGAAAGAACACCAAAGAATTTTCAGCTGTCTTTAATCTACTACTGTGTGTTTTTCTATGTGTATGTGTGCATGTACATAATTAAGAGTAGATATACCTGACTTAATTTAATTCAAAAGGTGTTTTAGAGTCTACTAAATTTGTGCTGTCTTTCTTGTCTAAACAGACTTTTTTAGACTCTTTCAGCTTGCATGAATCAGAAATTGCAGAACAGCAGGAGATAGACTGGTAAAAGAATTTTAGTTTATTGTTATTATTTTTTTATTATCTGTGATGCTTGAGGTAAATTACATTGTCTTTTCTCTCTGCTGGAAACTTCTATTCTTTGACCCTCCAAACATAATGGGGTCCCTGGTTTGGAATTTCTCACTTTGAGATGAAGATGCCAGGAACCTGTGGTCAAAGTGCGACATGAGTGACCAAAAATTTTTTTGTTAGAAGGAAGTGTGGCAGAATGAGGAGAGAAATGGAAAAAAATATATTTTTAGCATTTTCTTTTTGGACAGAAATTAAAGGTTCAGGGAGACATTGAACTTTTCTTTGACGTTATTTGGAATTTAAGTGGGTAAGGTATTTTTTTAGGTACTCTTGATATAGAAATTTTATTGCCACTTTTTGTCAAATAAAATAAAATATAAAATGAAACCAAAGATGGAAGGATTTTTAGAAACTGTATAATTATTCTTCCTTTTAAGTAGTATTTTAGAGAGGAAGATAGACCTCAATGAACCTTGCTTAATGGTAAAAGGTATTAAAGCCAGGTTTCTACCATAGGAAGAAAAAGGCAAGATTTTAGGTTTCTTCAAGCAGGTGTTTTCGCTGACATCCTAGGCAGTTTATATTTGGAGTGTTGAATGTAAATTGATTTTTCCTATATCAAACAATTTAAAAATATACTGTAGACACTATTTAAAGTAAATTAGGTACAAAACCCTTTGCAATATAGAATACTTTGATGAACGAATCATCTAGAAGTTTGCTTTATTTTGATTTAGCTATTATAGGTATATATTAGTATGTATGTAAAAATATAGATACATAAAATTGTTGCTCTGGTAAAAAACTTAGTGGTTATTTGAGCCAACTAAAATAAAGTAAAATAATGCAAGTATTTTACAAATGGGAAAATGCTATGAAATGTTGATATTACTGCCCTAACTTATATTTTGTACCAAATAGTAGAATTTTGATCTCCTTGTTTCAACCAGTATTGCCTAACCAGTAATTCATCAGGTCAAATACTACTGTTTTATTTGTTGTGTCCCTAAAATAGAGTTGTATTTGTGAGACAAAACACGTGGAGGCTTGGAAGTTCCTCCAAGTTGCAATGGCCATGATTCCCCATCATGCTTCTCCCTCGTGAATAGCAGTGATGCCCTGACTTACTGATCAAGGTCTGTGACTCGGTGCTAAGGTGGACAGTCAGGAGTTGGAATTTAAAAAAAGAATTCCAATTATATATGTTTTTCACATCAACATGAAATTTCACTTAAAATGGAAGCAGCAGTTTTCCCCTATAATTGACAAAAGGAACATAAAAATATAAATATATTAAAATAGATTGGCACCTTTTCTCTACTCTTAGTTTTTCTATCTCTGTTTGACTCAAGCATGGTGTTTGTTTCTGGGATAATTGGAACTCACTTAGAGCCTTCTCCTGGGATCCAATGTCATATGGGCACTGACACTCCTTATAGCTTGCTCACTAATTTGAGTTTTACTCTAATCAGGTGGTTGGATGAAACTTTTCTTGTGCTCACTCACCTGAGAAACACACTCAGGACCATAACCCATTAGTAACACGGATGGTAACAATTTCTCTAGGAGGGGCACACTTCCCCAGGACGTAAAGATCATAATGTGGTGGGGATATTGGCAAACGTGGAGTACATAAAAGACATGGGGTTTACTTTGGCACCCAGTGAATAACTGCTTTTATAACTTCATATACTCTGCCTCAGTCTCTCAGAAGTGTGATCCTGCTAGGGACCTCATGTTACAACCTGAGAGAGGAGGTATCTTTACAATAAACTGTGATTTTTCCATTAGTTGTATTAGTTGCACTTTTTTTTTCTGCTACAGTAACTTCCTTCTTACTTCTTTCTTGTATATAACCTCTGCAAAATTCCATATGTAGTTTTCACTCTTTTTTAAAGGAACTATGCATTACTCTATTCAGATCTTTTAAGCATGTACTTCTTACCTTAATGATACAAATTACAAGCTTTGTTATGTAATAGTGGTCGCTATGAGAAAAATATATGTATCATAAACTTGATAGGAAATACAATTGACAGGACTTGGCAATTCATCAATTGTGAAAGAGAAAGGAAAATGAAGTGGAAAAGATGATCAGAACACAGGTGAATGGCTAGTGACACCATCAGTTGAAATAAAGGATGTAGGGAGAGAGAGGGATTTTATTAGGGAGGATCATAAATTTCTGTCATAGGCATATATTACACTTTGCATGCAGATGCCTATGCTAATAGGAGGTTTAGGCTAGGAGTTTGGAAGGGAAGCAGGTTGGGAAGCTGGATGGAGATGTGGTTATCCTTAGAAGAGTTGACAAAGGAAGTAGTGGGGACTGAACGAGGTTTAGAACCAACATGAAAACCACTGCAGAGAGATAATAAGGAGGAGGCAGAAGACAATACCTTGGAGGAAATTCTAATCTAAATCATAAGAAGAGATATCGGAGTTCTCGTGAAATCAGAAAGAGAACTAGGATAACAGAAGGCAAGGAAATGGTGGTAACAACATGATGGCGGTGGGTCAGGGTAACATTCCAAGGAAACTAGGAGAGTGGTAGTTTAGAAATTGCCTGAAAAGAATATACAATCTGCCAGCTCCCACAAATCAAATGCAGTATCTCAGGCAACATCTCTTACTTGTCTTACAGTTTCACTCATGTGGATTGGATCACTGTCTTCAGAGATCCCTTTATCTTTCTTAAAATTAAAAGAAGTTACTCCCTGATGAGATAGCTGACTCCTAGTGTGGCAGACACGTTGTCACTCTCTTGTTATCTTAGCAGGGTACTGGTGAAACTTATTAAAGGTAGAGTATCAATGTCTTTTTATAATGATCAAGAAAATGCCATGAAGGCTATCTGTAACAGTACGATCAAAATATTTCTGATTGTATATGAAGCACATTCTGCCCCATGATTGCACCAATGTACACAATTATGATTCAATAAAATTATTTTTTAAAAAAAAGAATGATGTTTTAAACAAAACCTATTCCCAAGAATGGCCAAAACTGTCAGATATAAATCAATACCACTAGCTTTTATTAAATTCCTAATAACTTTTTCTTTTTTCTTTCTTTCTTCTTTTTTTTATTGAGACAAAGATTTGTTTTGTCTCCCAGGCTAGAGTACATCATCATCATTATAGCTCACAATAACCTCAAACTCTGGGGTTTAGGTGACCCTCCTGCCTGAGTCTCCCAAGTAGCTGGGACTACAGTTGTGAGCCACCACATCCAGCTAATTTTTCTATTTTATATAGAGACAGAGTCTCATTTTTGCTCAGAAATGCCCAGTAATTATGACTATACTCTAAAAGAGGGTGAATTCACCCAACAGAGAATAGCAACATTATCAAATTGTTAAGTGAAATAAAATGGAATAGAAAACAAGATACTATCTCCCATCTTGTAAAGGTAGATGTTTATTTGTTTCAGTTATGTATATGGCAGGTATTAGGTCAGAGTATAAAAGTGTATTACTTACTGTGCATTGTGAAAAAGAAATTTGAAATGTTATAGGAAGTTTTTTTCAAACTTGGATAGCAATCAAAGTTATCTACAAGTTGCAAAATATTATACAAGTTTCCAGGTCTGACCCAAAGAGGAGGAGGTCGGGGACCTGTGAAGAATGCCTCAGAAAGCTACATAAGTCCATGAGTCATTTGCTTGAATTAGAATGAGCAAAAAGAACAGTGAGAAGATTAACAGTAGTGAAAGGGAGTGGCACAGCCTAAGTATCAGTATCCACAAACAGAGTTGAAGAGTCACAACTATGGAAAGAAGTTCATCACAGAAGATCTTTAGAGACAATTGCTGAGCACCTACTGTGAGTAGGATCTAAAGGTACCTGAATTAGTACATTTCGTGTTGCTCTAAAGGAAATACCTGAGGCTGAGTAATTTATTTTAAAAGAAGTTTATTTGGCACACAGTTCTATAGACTGTACAAGAAGCATCTGTCAGCATCTGCTTCTGGTGAGGGATTCAGGAAGCTTCCTATGGGAGAGAAGGAAAGAGAAAGAGGAGGCCAATGTCAGTCTCTTTTAAACAATCAGCTCTTTTATGAACTAATAAAATGAGAACTCATTGATGATGAGGAAAGGACCCCAAGCCATTCATGAGGGATCTTCCCCCATGGCCCAAAATTTCTGATTCATCCCCATTTTTGACCCAGGAAATCAAATTTCAACAATAGATTTGGAAGGGCCCAAAACTCAAACCATATCACTACCTAAGGCATTGCAATTTAAGGGGAGAGAGATAAAACACATATAAAAAACTTGATGCTTCAAGGTACTAGTAATGTCATAGGTGCCAGTAAGTAAGGAAAATAGAATTTCATGGAAGAAGTAATATCTGCTTTGTCTGAACCTTGAAGAATGATTCAGCCAAAGATGTCTTGAGGAAAATTAGTGTCTTCCTCACATTGTGCACTAATTGCTGAGAATATGGTAAGTGTTTATTAAGGAAAGTTAGTGGAAGGAAAATGAGAAGATGAATCAGAAAAATAGGTCTGGATAGTCAATTTGAAATGGCTCATTATATTGGCAAGGTATAGGAGAATTAGGATTGGGAAAAGAAGCAAAATTATGACAAGAAAATTTTCCATTGCTTCTCTTAACCTCTACAGCAAAGTTACACAGAAATGCAAAGGAAAAGATCCAAAGCTTACCTCCAAAATACTTGGCTTGAAGAGGCTTGATGCTCAGGTTTAACCAATAGATTTGGAAAAGAGATTTCATTTTTTAGGTCCTAAGAAAAGGTATATATATGGATTTTCAGTGTTTGTTTTAACATCTTCCTCTGCAGCAATGATTCATGACCTGGGAGAATTTGGAAGCTCTGGAAATACCCAGTTCCTGGGCTCCTTCTTAAGGCAGGAGGGTCATGAGCATTTCTGCTTTTGAAGAATGCTGCAGATAAGTAACTCCAACCTGCAGCCAGGTTTCAGAACCACTGGACTATGAATCCTAAAATGCACACTGCTAATGCAAAGCAGAGTTTATGCTCTCTTTCTTGCTTTTCCACAGAAGAAATCAGACTGACATTTATGTTTTTTTTCCAAACTTGCCCCAGGCTATCGCCACAGTAGAACCATGGACAGCAATGATTTCTTTCCTTAATTCTGTAGGCAAAAACCAAAGATGAGATTTTTCAGCTGAAATTCTTGACAGCTGCTTCTGCTCAATCCCAATTATACCAACTGAGACATCCTCCCTATCCCAGCTCTGTGACTTTCTTTCATATTTAAACATTTTCAGTGGTCCTCAATTGTTTAAAGGCAAAATCCAAACTCTTTATCTGGGCAGTCCTGGAACTTTATGGTTTGACTTCAAACACTTGTTCATGCTGTGGTCTCAGAATTCTGTCTATATAGTTACCTTACTATTCTCATAAATGCCACATCTTCTTTTTTTCTCTTGCTCTTGCCTACATCGGCAATGACAACTGTTCTATTTTTATGCTCACTTTATCCATGTGTTTCTGCTCAATGTCAAAGTCCAGTTAAATTCCTACTTGACTCTTAACAGCCCAACAACCTGGAGTTTCTATGAAGCTTCTTCCTACTATTCCTAGCATTGAGAAAGATGTCAGATTTAATGGTACAAACAGAACTGAAGTTGTTCCATGAAGATAATTCCTTGTATCTGGATCATTATACAGCATCATGACTCTATGACCTGGCTGCCTGAAACCAAGCCCTACTTCTTTAACTTCTTTATCATATGACCTCTCTAAGCCCCAGTTACTTGACATATAAAGTATGGGAAGTAATAGTTCCTCCCTCAAAAGTGAAGATTAAATCACATAATGCAAAGAAAACTCTTTAACATAGTACTTGGCTTCAAGTGACTTTTTAATATATTCTAGTTATTTTTGTTTGTGTTTTCATATTCGGATGACTATATCTTGTCTCCAGGAAAATTGTAAAAATGCTTAAGGATAGGTTTTGTGTTTATAAGCTTTAGCACCTAAATCAAAACAGTACAGTTTGAAATCAGAGCATTTAATCTCAAGCTACAGCTCAGCCACTTATTTCTTGTGTGATTTTGTCATGTTGTTTAACTTGTTTGAATCTGAATTCCCTAATACCTAAAATAGGAATTATAATTGTAATATTTCTCATATTCTAGAGATTGAAAAAAAAATATCAGAAAGTTCTAATTATCTCTTAATTACTATGCAAAAAAGCATAGTTGGAGTTATAGTAGTTAGCTTATATGCTTACTTTTTTTACTGAATCATAGCTGTGTACATTAGTTCAAACATGGGGTACAGTGTGGGGGCTTCACATGCAATCTGAGATATTTTTATCAACCTGATTGACATACCATTCATATTTTCTTGTTTACTATATGAAAACATTTTTGATCCGTATTCAGAAGTTTTCTCCTGACCCTTCGAATATGTACCACACATGTGATCTCACCCTTTGTCCCATCTCCTCCCTCCCTCTCCCTTCCCTTCCCTCCCTCTCCCCTTTCCCCGTCTTCCTGTGCAATAAAGGGGTTGTAGCCTTCACTTGAACGATAAAGAATTTGTCTCATATTAGGGGTGTATACATTGGATACTTTTTCTTCCATTCTAGAGATACTTTGCTAAGGAGAACATGTTCCAGCTCCATCCATGTAAAAATGAAAGAGGAAAAATCCATTGAGCCTTTTAATAGCCTGATTACCTTAATGCTATACTTTAATACTTAAAATATCTAAACCAAATCAGTAAGATTGGAAATTCATTTTCATTCAAATTGGGGAAAGGGGCATGTTGAAAACTTTTACCTCTTATGTTCCCTCATTCACTCACAGGAGGAAAGAATCAGAATCTGTGCTATAACCATTTTTGGATGCTTTCTGTAGCTATAAGTAGGAGTGAGTTAAAGTTTTCCTTTTCCAAGAAACTATCACACTCTTAAGTGAACAGTGTCACCTTTGCCTTCTTCCCATTTGCTCAAAAACTGGTGTGTCTGAGATCTGGAAGCTGACTAACACCTCACTGTGAATGGAAAGAACAGAACAGAATGCCAGGGAGCGGGCAAGGACAGCGGGTCAGTGCGCTGACCTGGATTCAGAGGCTTAGGTTTGCTGAACAATTTCTCCCAGTTCTTCCAGGCTTGTTGGCCCAGGTTGCATGGTACAGGGGGCTGCACGCCCTCTGCTGGGCAGAGCAGTACACACGGCTGCCTCACAGCGCCTGCCTAAGGAATGTCAAGTTTTAGCTAACCTTGGGGCAGATTTTCCTAGCAGGGGTGATGTTCTGGCAGTGTAAGATGAAAACGCACCCTTGGGTTGTTTAGGGAAATTCTAAGTCAAGTCTGAAGAAACGAAGAAGAATCTTGCTAAATGCAGAATACAAATGTCTTCATATAATAATGGAGAAATTGCCAGGAAGGCTATGTTAATCAGTTTAATGAAAATAGTTAAGATTGTATATGAAACCAGCACATTGTACCCCTTGATTGCACTATTGTACATAGCTATGATTTAATGATAAAGATAATAAAATAAAATTTTTAAAAAGTTAAATATAAACCTACCATACAATTCAGTCATCCCACTTCTAGGTATTTACTGAAAAGAAATGACAGTGTCTTTCCATCAAAGGATGTATGCAAACCTGCCCACAACTGCTGTATTTGTAATAACTAGAAATTTAAAACAACTTAAATGGCCATTAACAGGTGGAAAAGTAAAAAAATTGTGAAATACCCACACAATGGAATACTACTCGACAACAACAAAAGGAATGAATTATTGATGTGTGTGAGAAGACTTCAAAAAGCCAGACCCAAACAAAAAGAAGATAATATATGGCATGATTTCATTTGTATGCAATTCTAGAAAATTGTCTAGGATGGGAAGAAAGGTGAGAAGGTGGGTATGTGTGGGAGTAAAGGACGTATTCGTTATCTTGAATGTGAGGATAGTTCCCTAAGTGTATATATGTCAAAATTCATCAAAGTGTATAGTTTGAACATTAGCAAGTTTTGTATGTCAATTATATTTTGATAAATTAATTAAAAAGAAGAAAAAATCTGTTACGGTGTAGAGAATTTCCGATGAACAGGCAAGAAAAATCAGAGAGTTTTTGGTGAGGTTATCCCCTACTTTGAAACTGGTTATCTAGATTTATTTACCTTCAAATATGAGAAGGAAGCGCAAAAATAAGCCAGAGCTATTAAGTAAGGTGATCACAACTAGAGATTGTGATCTCTATTTTCTGGAACCCTTTCAATTTATGCCTATTATGTGACATAAGTATTATATAAATGCCCTTTCATTCTCAAATGCATTCTAATTTTGAAACAACCAATGATATGATCATCTTACATTTGGGCAATCTAAGATGTGATCATCTTCCCAGGTGTCAAGGCACAAAAACCAAACAGAAAATCACCCAAGTAACTATTGTTAAAAGAATCTTAAATCATGCTTCAGAGCATCCAGGAAGGTCTGTTAGTGAAAATGAAATTGGGTTTCTAAAATACAGACAAAATAAAGCAAGGGAGAATATAACTAGACGTTAAATGAAGAAAAAAAATCAAACTCTAACCAAAAGGCTCAACATCTATTTCAAGGCCTGACAATACTTTTATCCATTCATTTAGCATCAACAAAGTATCCCATACTGTGCTGAATGCTGCTAATATACATTTTGAATGAATAGCATGAACAAATAGGGTGGTTGTAGGGCAGAGAATCTTTAAAAGACATGCAGAGACTGCACCAGGTAATGGTGTCAAAAAGTCTTTAGGTCAAGGGATGAAATCTGTTGCAAGAATTCTGAGTCCATTGCTTTCCATTTCTTTCAAGGAACTAACTAATCCGTCTTGGCAATATTTGGCATGAAGTAAATATTTATTGCAGAAATAATTAGTTAATTAATTCTAACTCAGTGTTTTTCCTCCAGATGACTCCTCAGGCTAAATTAACAGTTTGTGCCAAAGGCAACCTTTCAGTTACTGCTGGGACAAAGTTTCTTTATTTGATCCATTTGCACAGGTAGTCATAGTTGCAATCATCAGTTTATTTATCCTACTAGGCATTACATCATAGATTTCCAGGTAAAAGTTAAAGGTAATTAGATATTGAAAAGTTGAAAATTAATGTTAAATGCAAAGCATATAATCAAAAAGTGTTTTTTCAATGTACGATAGAAAGTCCAATTTGACGATCCTAGATTTTCATCTCTCCATATTCATTAAAACTCCATAAACAGCTGAGGTTGGTAAGATACAGGTGCTGGGAGGGACGTCACTTTCCCCTGATGAATTAACAGCAAGGAAGGAAACTCGGGTCACAGGTATGAGATACATAGGTTGTTAATTTATCTTTATGATATTCAAAATTTATCTGATAGGCTATTAGTCATTATTTCAAATTTTCTTAAGTCTAAGACCGCAAAGTTTCATTGTTCTTGTTAAGAGTCTTATTTTTAATAAACTAAACCAAGCATGGACAATGATATTGAAGGCAACACATATAAAGCTGTTAATCGGCCCAGATGCACTGTGTATTCCTATAATGATTTATTGTGCATAATATAATGCATAAGTTCTGAGGTGTAAGTCTGAATACCATAAATTAACTAGTGGTGTTCACCTCACTTCCCGTTCTTATTGATGGGGAACATGTGACTCTAAACGATGCCAGTTCACAGTTGAATTGGCTTCATTTGTTTTGCTTAATTTAGGGATACAAGTAGAGCTTTTCATTTCATCTGTGAATCTTACTGGCATCCCTAGAAGACCAAGTACATATGAAAATGGAGCAAGAAAGAAGAAAGTACGCCTAACTAGGGTGGTGGGGCCTGAGCAGGCTCTCAGACGCACAGCACTAGCACGTTTCTGGCTGCTCGGGGAAGTGCCTGCGTCAGAGTGGAATCGAGATTTTTCCAACAGGGTCTGTGATCATCTCAAACATTCTCTGGACATATCCAGTGGAAGTGCTGGCACACAGAATACAGAGTTCACCGAGCTCTCTCAAAGAGGCCTTACCCACTTGCAGGCAAAACTGCTTTTCACATCATGGCTTTTAAAAACAATAAAACTTCTTAAATTTTAAACTAAGATTCATATAAATAAGAACTGGTATGATTTCCTCATCTCTCAGAGTAATACGCGTTTGCTCATTGTAGGTCATTTTAATTCCCATGGTAGGTCAGGACACTATTTATAGTATAAGAAAACTAGGGAGAATAATAGGTCAGTCTAGGGTTAGATGTGGTAGTGGAAAAATATCAGGCCAGTATATTTCATGCAATGTTTTGCAATCACTTTTAACAATTCTGGAAAGCTAATACTAAAGAAATTTATAGAAATTAAGGAGTTATTGGCAAGGCCTGTTGACTGAGACAGCTCAGTGGAAATATACCAATCCCAAAAAATAATCATAACTCAAACTCTTTCCCTTCTTTCTCTAACAACCGCCTGCCATCTAGTGGATCTAACACAGTCTAGTCATGAATGGCTTTCTTCAAAAACAAACAATACTCATTGAGTAACGTAATATCTTTAGAAAAGAAAAAGAGCAGTACCTTATACTACTACACACCAGTAAAAATAAACCATATCTAGTAAAGAATTGAAAGAACTACGCGAAGATTTTTGAAAAACAGATTGTTTTTGTACTTGACTATTCGAAAACCAATTCCCATTAAGTCCAAACAAAATTAAATTAAAAGAGAATTGCTATTTTTTACACTTTATTTGCATGTTTCTGTTGTGTTTTTTGACATTTAAATGTATTTCACTTCACCATACAATAATTCCATATTGTTGCATATGATAAAAACATTTGTGTTAAAAATCATTTAACCAATAATTATTGAGCACCTCCAATAATAGATATGTGGAAAATTTTTAAAAATAAGAGCTATAAACCCAGCTCTTAGACATAATTTAGTGAAAGAGAAAAATAATCTAAATTCAATGATTAGTAACCATGATAACTTATGCATTCCAAAGGAAAGAGAAGTGAGGGCTGGAGAAATAATGACACTGATATTTCAAGTACAATTTGGAGACAAATGATTAAGTTCTTGGACCTGGAAACAGTGAAGATACTTTTCACAAGGATGGGGGATTTATATCTTAACATGAAGGGGAAGGAAAGTGGATCTATAATGAAATAGGCTCACAAGAGAGGACACCTCAGGTGTATCCAGGCCATACTGTAGGCTGACCAAATATCACCTGAGCAAGATTTGCAATATCATAAAAATCTTTATGAAAGAGTTAAGTGATTGATACTACCTTCTGAGCTTTTAGACCCTTCATTATCTGCCCTCAGTTGAGTAACTACTGGCTAATTGTAAGCGAAACCCTATGATTAGACTCGAAGAGTAGACTTGCAAGTCTTTCTATTAGCCAATGAGAACTTTCTGGTTGCCAGACTTAAAATGTCTGGGAGAAGAAATAGGAGTTTGTAGAGCCAGGTGCCTTAGTCAGCGTCCCACTTATCAGTCCAGGTGTTCCCTCTTGCCAATCAATGGGGCCAAACAGCCCTTTGGAGACTCAGGCTGCTTTCTAGAGAGCAGTTTAGAGTCATCGCCCTAATCAAGGGCTGGTAACTGTTCCCATTACATTTCCAAAAAAAAAAATGGAAATGTACTTTAAAAAATGGAAATGTACTTTACTTTAAAGTACTCATCAGCTCATTTTAACATGAATTTCAACATGCTTTATATTTTAAAGTAATTCTTGGTTCTAGAGTTAAATTTTTCTCATCTACCTATTCTTTTTTTAATTCAAAATAGTAAGGGGGTACAAATGTTTTTAGTTACACGGATCACATATGTAATGCTTGAAACCCCAATAAATGTGTGCCCATCACCCAAATAGTGTTCACAGTATCCATCAGGTGGATTTTTGCCCAGCCCCTTTCCCCCACTGGGTGATTTCCACTGGGGTTTTACTTCCCCCCATACACACGTGTGCTCATTGGCAGCTCCAATTTAATAGTGAGTACATGCGGTGTTTTCACACTCGTGAGATATCTACTTAGGAGAACGGTCTCCAGTTCCATCCACGTTGTTGAAAAGGTATCAATACATCTTTCTTATGGCTGAGTATTTATTAATCCACTCACAAACTGATGGGCACTTTGGATAGACTCCCCATCTTCGCAATTGTGCTGCAATAATTGATCATCTGCCTACTCTTGGACCTTTGGGACCCCCTCTCATTTTTAAAACCTAAATGACAATGATTAGAATTATCATTTTTTATCTTCTTATGTTCTTTTATGTAATCTTAAGAGAATCTCTTTACTTATGTTCTTTTATGTAATCCTAAGAGAAACTCTATGAGGTGACTATAATTATCTCACTTTTATAGAGGAGAAAATTAATGCTTAGAGAGATGATACAAACTGCCCGACATTGCCCTAGTAACAAAGGAGGATTTTATTTTATATCTTTCTGACTTCAAATCTTATTGTTTGTTTTTACTGGCCTCTACTGCTTTCTGCTAAGGAACATATATTCCTTTGCCCTTCTTCTGATACATTTGCTTGTGATTCATAAACCTTGATTTAATCAGATGAATTACATATGGAAAAAGACCTTTTAGGACAGGGAGTACAAATTCCTGCCAAAATTAGGATTTTTCCCTATAAAGCATTTATTACTCCAAACATTTTTAATAAATATCACATTTTTCTATTGCATACCCCCTATGAAGCCATCCCACCAATATCCAATGATATTGCCATGTAAATGCTATCAAATATTTCCCATCTCCCATCTCTAGCCTTTCACAACTAAAGTTTCCAACCCTTCAACTTTCCTACTTGCCAAATGGAAATATTCTGCCATTTCCACTCAGGGGAACCATTTTTTCAGTAGCTAAGCTTTCCCCCAACTGCAATGGAAAGACAAGCTTAACAGAAACTTTCTGTCACTAGCAAGAGACTTTGGCAAAGAACAAGGTAATCTGAACCCAGACCTCGTGGAGAGGCTGGGTGTTCTCAGGGGCACCCGTTAGTGGTCACATTCTGGTGAACACATGCCCCTACGGTTCTTCAGGAAAGAGGGAGGGGAAAGGACCCCGTGAGTCTCCAGTTCTCACAGAATTACTGGCTGGCCTATTGACGTAGCGTACGTCAGCAGAGGGTTTCTAGGGAAAGAAAGTTTTAGTTCCCTTTGAATGTCTCCCAAAAGTTAAAAAAACTATTTCCCTGGGACGGCACCTGTGCTCAAAGGAGTAGGGGGCTGGCCCCATATACCGGAGGTGGCGGGTTCAAACTCGCCCGGTCAAAAAACAAAGAACTATTTCACTGGGCCACAACCATATAGATTATACTGAGAAACAATGTATCCTCAGCAGCTCTGCCACACTAAGAGGCCTAGAAGCTCCAAATCCATCTAGGGAACAGACCTAAAGTCAGAGGAGCAGAACCGACCATTGGGTTCTCCTAATCCAGCAGGAGATTTACAGAAAGGGATGGAAGATGTCACTAAAACTTGCAGTAGTGTTAAAAGCACACTTTATTTTAACTCTCTAAACTTGGTGAGGATTATGTATGCTGGTGACCTTGGACCACGTGGAGACAGCAGAGAAGGCCATGGAAAGCCAAAACCTCCCTCTGTGCAGGGGAATCCCAGGAAAGTCAGCTATCCCCTGGAGCTGGAGATTCATCATGCAATTAACAAAAGTTAAAAACAAAATTCTGAAACTAAAGGGTGTTGTGGGGAAAACCCACAGAGTCAGACAGCCTGAGTTCAAATCCCACCTCTGTTACTTAACGCCGAGGAACAGTAACTTGACTTCTCAGAACCTCACCCTCCCTATTTGAAAATTGGAATGTTGTGAGGATTAAATGAAATAATGTCTAGAAGCACTTGGTACCCTGCCTGGTACATTCTATGTCCTTAGGAAATGGAATTTACAGAAAGAGAGGGCACTGAGACTGTTGCAGCCATCATTAACTGTCCATTAACAAAAATAGAAGCAGGATCTCCAAATGTTAGGCTAGTAAAGCAGAGTCTCATTCTGTCTTTGCCGATTTAACCACTCGGCAGACACTCCAGAGGCCGCTTGATGTCTCACTCATCAGTCCTCCAGAATCACATCACATTGGCTGTTCCAATGTAAAGGTTCGAAACTAACCCACCTGTGAGTTTCTCTTCCCTGACAGTGCAAGGAGAGAAAAGGACCAAGACTCAGAAACTCCAGGTGCATATCCTAGTTCTCTAACTAGTTCCCTAAATTTAAACAGGTCGCTCTAATCCTCTGGGTCTTGTCTCTTGGTAAAAATAAATGTGTTGCCACTAGACAATCTCTAAGATGTCTGTTAGCCCTCGTATCAGACATATTAAAGTAATTCTTGGTTCTAGAGTTAAATTTTTCTCATCTACCTATTCTTTTTTTAATTCAAAATAGCAAGGGGGTACAAATGTTTTTAGTTACACGGATCACATATGTAATGCTTGAAACCCCAATAAATGTGTGCCCATCACCCAAATAGTGTTCACACACTTTTCCTTGTGCTGCCATCATGCTGGGGTCAGTCTGCTGCTCTAGGCTTTATCTTTATTTTGCTGATGAATAATAAGATTCAGGGAGGCCAAGTAACTTACCCCACATCACACACTTAGAGGATTCCCACAGGCACTGCAAGGGTCTAAGGCCTGTGCTCTTTCACACACAACTGCCTCCCCTTAACCTTGCTGGCCCTCTTGCCTCCTCCCTCTCTCCTTCCCTCCTTCTGCGCACACTGCCACCAAGCACCTCTTAGCCTGGAAAAACACTTTCTGCCCCAGGTAACCTCCACTAGCTACTCCACTCTGTTCTGCCCGCTGCACCACACAACTCCCAAAGGGGCTCTCTGCGCCTTTGTTGGCATCTCCTCATAATTCACCTGTTTCTTCACCCCCTGAAAATCAAGCTTGTTTTCTTGCACGCTACCAAAACTGTGCTCTCGCCCAGTAAATGCGTAGGCCTGACTCATCAATGGCCTCCGTTGTTGTCCCTAAGGTTTCATTTAAACTCTTCTCTTCCTTATAAATCTTCAACTACCATCTCTATACAAAGGGTTCTCCAGTCTTCCTACTTATCTCCAACCTCCATTCATAAGTGACAGGATCATTTAGGGGGATACTAACTTTTAATGGTCTCACCCTGAATTTTCCTCTTCCTACCTTTCCAAATAGGCAGCTCAGCCCTTGACTCCTTACTTCAGGGAATTTTGCTTCCCGGAAAGCTGAAGGTCCCTCAGCTCCCTTCTTGGGTTCTAATCTCAACTGCCAATATGCCTTACTCCGTAGAAATTCCGTCCAGCTGGCTGGAGGCAGGGCCGTGGTAGCCTTTGTCCAAGAGCACTATTAATAACTAAAAGGCTATAAAGCAGGTAAAAATCCAGTGATATTTAGTAGGATGTCTGAGAACTAATAGGCCCTTTGCCAATGTCTCATAAAAGTACAAAAGTATTCTCTTTCAGCTCGAAGAACAATAAGTGATAAGGGTTAAGAGGAGGACTGGTTACCTAGATGTGTAAAGAAATATGGTTTGTTTTAGGGCTGGGAACTTTTTTTAAGTCTTTGTCCATTTACAAGTCATGGAAACAGTCAAAACAATCCATATGACGACGTTTTAGTGCAAACAAGAATGTGCTGCTCCCATTGCTGAAACAAAACAGAAACACGCTGAGAATAAAATGAGAGTGCAGCTACACCGCGGACTCGACACACGTTAAAAAATAAATAAAAAGAGAAAAATATCTCATCATTCAGAGATGTATTTATGAAGACCAATTAAATGGCTTTCAAAGTTTTGTGCGACAGATGAGAACTTTGTCAGAAGCCTTTAGGGAAGACCTGAAACTGAAGAATGAAGCTTAGAAACCCCAACACTCTCTCACCATCATTTCCTCTACCCCCCCTCAAATTAACAGTCATCACATGTATGGTACATATTTGAAGGGTCAGGAGAAAACTTCCAAATCCGGATCAAAAATGTTTTCACATAGTAAATGAGAAAATCTCATGAATGTTATGTCAATCAGGTTGATAAAAATATCTCAGCTTGTATGTGAAACCCACACATTGTACCCCATGATTGAATTAATGTACACAGCTATGATTCAATAAAAAAATAAAATAAAATAAAAAAAACAGGAGCTCTTGTTCACCAAAAGAACACCGGTGAGATCCTTCCACAGCTAATTATGTCTTTCACCAGCACCTTTGGGATAATGATGCTGCCGGTGAGCCCCTGAGGCATTTTGCTCCTGTCAGCTCACCATCGCCTCTAGCTAATGAAACACGAGTCAACAAAAACAGGCCTTGTCTCATCTGGCTTACCAAAGAGGTAAAGCTCACAAGACAACATTTGTAAGACCAAACGTCCAGGATAACAGCAAATGTGCCTTGTGAGAACAGTAGGGCTGACAGCACAGCCAGCATGGGGGGAGGGGAGTTCCCTGCTATCCCAGCAGGGGGGAAGCCCAGCATCCGTGGCAAACCCTCTAACCTTCCTCCAGGGACTTAACCCTTCTGAGTATGAATTTCTTCAAATGTAAAATGTAAAATTTTTTATAAATGTAAAATATCTGTTCTGCCTACTTTTCCCTGATGATTGTGAGGGGAGAGAAATTGTGCCCATAGCAAACATCAAAGCTCTGCACCATATCCACTCACTTATTCGTTCAACAGACACTCACTAGGTGCGTGGCTTCTGCAGACACTGGGTTCCACGGTTACATGGTTTTACCTCTGGGGGAAGATTCTGTATTGAAGTTCAGTTTGGCTTATTGTATGGTTGATGACACCAACTTTGTTAGATTTTGTTTTAGAACTCAGAGTGTATGGACAGAATCAAACACTTCAGGAAGCTCTTCTTCATATTGTATTTGGCCACAAAATGCATGCAGGAAACAAAACAGTCAACGTGAATCAACAGAGCCCAGCCTAGATGTAGCACATCAAGAGAGTTCCTAGCTGTGTCAAGAGGGTGACAGATGCTGTGAAAGGCACACTGCTGTGTGTAGCAAAAGGAAAACAAACCCTGTCGGAACAGGGGCCCAAACAGCAGCAGCCTCTGCTTCTCCATGTGCTGGGTACCCAGATCTGGGATTAGCCGATTGACTGGTGGGTCTGGTGTTTCCTGGGTGCTGAAGGAGCAAGTGCCAGCTCTTGGGGGCTCATGCTCATAGCCCTTCTATTTTCTCCCATTCAGATGCACACCTTTCCACGTGTGCAATAAATCTTCTGATTTCTGAGCAGTCGTTAGAGGCAGAGACCCCAGTTTTAGAAAAATAACTATTGCAATAAGCACGCTTCCTGGCTGCACTGGTTAGGAAGAGGGTCGGCTTCATGAGCCTGAGGCCAACGCCTTGGCCCATAGCCTTGACCTCAGAAGGCCGCCCTTAGACTTCAGTATTCTGTGGTTGCCATCTTAAAATTCTTAATTGTATGATCTTTGATTCTGGGTTTTGCAAATGAGTTCTGATGGGACAGTGAAGCAAGTGCTGAGGCTGGGGACTTGGAGCCTTGGCTCACACATGGTCCTGCCCATTTGGTGCGTGTTCTTAGCCTCCCTCTCCCCACTTTCTGGAGTTCTGGATCCTGTTTTCTCCCTCCAGAGCCCACCTATCCAGTGGCCCTGGTGGGGGCTGGGCACAGGCATGGGGATGGTTGGGGTATCTCAAAGAGGCAGCACCATGGTGTGTTGGTGGAGAACTACCGTGGTGAGGATGAGCCTCCCATTCACCATGAGTGGTGGTACAGACGTGGCAATACCTTGGGGATGGTGCATCTGCCCTGGGTTAAGGCAGTGGGCCCAGGAGAAGGGAGGGGGCCACAGCAGCAAGTGCAAGAGCTCAGTCTCTGAAGGGCAGGCCCTTGGGGGCATGTGAGGGTCTGACATTAAATAGAAAATAGAAGACACCCTGGCAGATGGAGAAAGAGAGAAAAAGAGAAGAAATAAAAATACTTTGTATTGCAATAACTTTCCTAGCATTACTCTTTCCCTTTTGAGTAGGAGCCCTGCGATTTGACTTTACACTGCGCTCCACAAATTATACAGCCAGCCCTGAGGGGGGTGCTTCAGGTTTCCAGGATTCTAAAACTCTGGTTCAGTCTTCTAAATGACAAATAATAACAGTAGATATTTCTGGAGGACAGTATCATGGTTTGAGATATGAATACATTATGGAATGATTAACTCAAGCTAGTGAAAATATTTGCAATCTTTTGTCTTAGAAATTTTGAAATACATAGCACATGAACTGTTTAACTCTTAACTCACATGAACTTTTTTAACACTTACAAGTTAAACAAAACGCTAAAGAGAAGGACTCATCTACCCAGTGAAGGGTCAGGGGAAAACAGAAGGGAAGTCACTTGTACGAATGCCTCTTTCAGCAGTAGCTAGATGGGAGCTTAGGGACGTCACAGAAAATTTATTTTGCAGTTTGCTGGGGAGGCAGGGTGGTGGGCAGAGATTATCTTTGTTTTAGAGATGAGGAAGAATAGACTCAGAAAAAGTTTACCCAAGACATCGCCAGTGTCTGACGCAGCCAAGTCAAGCTGCAAACTTAGGTCAGTGGGTCCTAAAGCCCAAGCCATCGTGTTCCTCAAGGCTAGGTACTGACTCTTTTTAAAAAGAGAACAATGTTCTAGACCCCTGCTGCTGACTAAAATCATCTTTATTATCAAATCATTTAAATATGTGAGAACCTAAATCTAAGTATTACCTCTTTAGGTTTCTGGAGTTTATGCAACTATATAACCAAAATAAATTTTTACATTCAAATGAAATTACAAGATCAATTAAATTAAAATTAACAACACTAATGTAATAGATGGCATTTGGCTCAAATTAAATCAAGTTGATTCAATTAATTTAAATTTAATGTGGAAAAATACTTTCATGGCTTGTTCTATGTTAAATATTTGTAAATTTTGACTTAAATCATGCATATTTGGGGAAATTCTGAATACATGAACATGCAGTATAAAATGATGTTAATAATTTCATGGCATTTTTATTCTTTTGTTTTATTTTACTTTCTTCTTATGATTATATTTCTAGTTCAAACTCATTCGACTTCATGCCTAACAAAAATTGCCACCATTGAGGATGAATCAATGGGCCACATTATAAAACTGTACTGTTTGAAGACAAATATTATCATGGCAACATTAGTACATCTGCTCTAAATGGGTACCAAAGCCATTTGTTTCCGGACTGAGGACTGGAGCTCTTCCATATTGTACATTTACTATTATATTTTTTGCTAAGAAAATATTGTAAGTAGTTGCATATACAGGGAAGTGGCTACTTACCAGTGGCTTCGTGGGTATTTCAGTATTTTAATACAGGATATGGCTAAACCACACCAGCTCAGTGTCTGCCCTGCCTATTACAGAAACTCACACTGCCCTTGTTCATGGTTTTTCCAATCATTGCTCATTGGTGAACGTACAGAAATATGTGTGTGTGTGTGCTGAGTATACATGGATGTATATGTGCACGGATGTGAATGTATTTCTATGTGTATATATGTAGCTGTTAGGGAACTTGGGACCTGGGACCTGGAGGTAAAACGTAAGGCTCATCTTTTATCCTTGCTAGTTAAAATATTTGTTCTGCACATAGTAGGTACTCAAAAAATGGTATTTCTTATTATTTATATATCACTAGGTGTTCCTTTTAGGTATAGTGTTAAGGGCATATGGGTGGCTGGGATAGCAGGAAGGGGCCAAGAATGGGGACCAGTAAGAATACAGAAAAGAAACTAGAAGAGCAGAAACATGATGTTAGGGACGGTTTGTGACTGGGGCATGTGCAGAAGCCAGGAGCTCCTGACCGAAAGTGAACTTTATCTATTAGCATAGAAAACTCACACCACTACGGACACCATGCCAGCTTATAAATGCCATGGCAACCCTCAGAAGTTACCCTAGGGTACAAAAAGAGGAGGAACCCTAAATCCAAGGACTCTTCAGCCCTTTCTTCGAAAGATCAGGAATATTCCACCCCCAGTTTAGCATAAAATTAAGGAACTAACATGAAAAAGAGAAAGGACTTTATGTTCAGGGTCTCCTACAGGTGCCGAGCAGGCCCGTTCCTCTCTGGAACATACTTTAGCTTTGTAAAGCTTCCTTTTTCTCTACAATAAAGCTGCTGTGTGTATGTACAGGATTGACCTGCCATCCATTTGGTACCAGTGTCCATTCTTCAGCACTGGGACCCACGGACCACGGAACAGCAGAGCAGACCTGATACTCCCTTTCTCTAATTCTCTAATTCTCTGATTTGGCTTAGTCTTAGATTTCCTGCCAAATCCAAGCTAGTTAAGCATTCTATCTTACAGTCATATTATCTCAGGCTAATACAAATAATTTACATGTTTACTTATTACATTAAAAACATTAATCCATATTTGCCTAATACTCTGAGTAAGGAAGGTTGGAAACATTTTATAATATTCAATTACTCCATCATTGTTTTAGGTTGTGTTTCCCTATGACTAGAATTTTGGGAAAGTGAGCTGTTTAGGAGGGGATTCCAAGGAGCACAGGTTAGAGAAGCAGGCCTGACAGAAAGGCAGCCAGGATGGGGTGCATTCAAGAGACCAATTACCCCTGAGAACTACGGGGGCTTTGATTCAGTTGGGGACCCCTGAAAGGCTACAGAGCCTCAGAGCTGCCCCGTTCTCTCCACAGGAACCAGGAGGTGGGAGGTTCACCTCATCCTTCATTGGTGAGAAGGCTGCTCCCACGAGCCGTGACCTTCCTGGCACTTGGGTCTGTTTCACCCATGACGTGGGTGACTTGGTGGCCAAGAACCTCCTGCAAGAAGCATCAAGAAGACATTGGTGTTCGCAGTGAAGAGTGCCCAGGGGTTTGAGCGAGGCTCCAGCATCGCCTGCAACACTCACAGCAATGCTGTTGTTGGACACATTTTGACGAAGGAAGAAATGGAGTCACAGAGAAGTTAAGCAACTTTCTGAAGGTCGTATGGATAATGAGTGCAGGATATGGGATTCTGACCTGCCCATCTGCTCACAGAGTCTGTGCTCTTAACCACTACGGTGATAATCAAAATGAATTTCATCCCTCTATGCATTTATCCTCCAAAATCTTTGCTTCAAAGCATAGATAGATCTTAACCATGCATACTTCATGATTCACTGAAGGAGACAACCTTGGATAAACATCAGACCCTTAAGAATAACTTTTCTTTTCTAGTCCTCTGAGCAAGTATTTCTGAGTGCATCTTCTCAGATGACTCTCCAAGATAAAGTCTGACACTTTTCTACTAAGACTGAATGCAAAGTGTCTAAAAAGAAATAAGAATTGGTATCTGTTAAACCTGAAAGAACATAGAAACTATGTAACCCTTAAGGTTGAAACTGTGAGTCCCAAGGATCAGGGAAGGAAACTGGGTAGCTCAGGAAATATAAGTATTACCACTTATTTATAACAGTTACATTAATGTAAAAGGGCAAAAGGTTTAGTGTTAACAACAGACTTAGAGTCCAGGCTACATGGACCTTGTTAGGAAATGAACTGGTTGTCCTGGCCCCGCTAGCAACTCCTCCTCTGTGAACAAGATCCAAGGCAGACACACCTTTCATGGAATGCGATCTGGAATAAATTATGTGGCATGGAGACTCCCTGAATCTAAGATTCATGAATCAAAGTCCGGCAAGCAGTTCACATCCATTTCAATCATTGCGACCCAATTCAGACGTACACAGAATGGGTCTTGTGCCTGTATTCCAAATCTATTTACTGTGCTCAGGACTGTGTCCATCAGGTGACATAAATAGTATCACAAAGGCACAAGGCATGGTCTCAATTGCAAAGAAACTTTGAAGCAGTTTTGGACTTCTTGACTGCTTGAATTTGCAGAATGGTTCATATTCAGCACTAAATAACAACGTGCGATGTGCGTTTTCAGTGTGCCCCACACAGGGCTGAGTCCTGTGCATGAATATCTCACAGTCCTCACAGAAATCTGTGAACTGGGTAGTCTCATTTTCCCCATAGATGAGGAAAATGAGGCTTAGAGAGTTCAAAATCTTTGCTCAGGCTCACACCCCATCAAGGTGAGCCTTTAGCCAGGTCAGTGGATTCCAAAGCCCATGCCTTTACTAACAAGCCCTAATGAAACAATTAGGGCACCACCCGGAAGACTATGTCAGTAGGAATTCAATTCAATGCTTCCACCTGTAAACGTCAAAGCACTTCAGAGCAAACAAGACCCATGTGGGTTCCAGGGAGGAAGGTAAGCCCCAGAGGGTTGACAACTTAGAAACACATCCCACATGCTTAGGACAAGGCCCAGTTCATGGTAGGAGCCTAATCAATATTTGGTAAATAAATGAATGAATGAATGGCAGGAGCCTAGAATTCTGCCTCAGATGATGAGAGAGGTTTAGAAAGTCCAAAGGCAAAAGGAAAGCCATTCCAAGTGGGGTAAACACACTTTTCCAAATCACCTTGCAAAATGGTTAGGGATTTGCGTGAATGAACACTATTTGACAACACTTCAAAATGGACTCTTTATACTTCCTTGTCTCCTCTTCCAAGTCCTGATCACTATAATGAAGGAGAAGGAATTCTTTCCAATTCTAGGATGCAGATAGACTCCATTAGCACAAGTGGTATTTTGGGTAAAATAAAGACACGATAAGCCGAGGTAAATACCCAGACTAATAACGAGAGATCCAGATGTTTAGCATAGACTTACATTTTGGTTTCCTAAAGCGTATAACTGCTCATTATGTCTTCAATGAAGTGTTTCAAGGGATCCACGGATGAATTATAATGATTAAAAATAATGCAAAACAAAAAGCTTTTAGAGATACTTCTCTGAACAAAAAGACTTCTTAGAAGGAGATCGTGGCTTAGCTCTAATAGTCTCGTAAAACAGTCTCATGAAACAAGGGTAAATCTAAGATAGGGAAGTTTTAGGGTAGCAAATATACATCAGTGTGAATTTAAGAAAACTCACATTCAACTACAACTATAGGGCAGCGTAACAACTTGATAACAACTTTGTCTCCATTTTACTGTTGGAGCAAGTGAGAGCTAAACACCTTCAGGAATTTTCCCAAAGACAAAACATTAATCCAAGACTAGCCATGTTCAATCTCAAATCTAGTCACAGATTATTTCGTGACCAAATAAAAATATTAAAGGAAAAAATCACCTGTTAACTTTACAGGGCAGTCTACGACTGAAATTAAAAGTGAAACAAACAAAAGACAAACCCAAAATATTGTTCCTCTCTTCTGTGAACTGACATGACCTTCTGCCCTCTCCAAATGAGAAATCTGACATATTCCCTGGCAGTGTTGCTGACAAGATAAGATAAATTAGAATTCCTGAGATGATCTGGGATCCTTATCAGTGGGAACAGCCTCCAGGGAAATGTCTGCATTCTATCTGTTAGAAATTAAGAAACTACTGACAGGGAGAAATTTTGGTATTTGATAATAAGAAGGCAGCATGGATCATAATACTCTAGGGAATGTCTATTTCGTATGAAAAGAAATGTATCTGCATAAAAACAGATAATCCTTAGAATACCAATCTCTGCCTCTTACCACTTAGCCAGCTGCTGCCTGGCAAGTCTTCCAGAGTGACTCTGAAACGGTCCACTATCCTATTTGAGTCCACTGTGGCTGGTGTTACTTTGATCTAAACCTTGACCCTTTGGTGACATTCACAAACACCAAGTATTCCTTCTGGCTTACAAGAGAAGGGACTGTTGACAGTGACAACCAGTGTCTAGGTAAATAGTTCATCATGCCAGTGAATTCTCTTCTATGTCCTGAACTTCAAGGGAGCAACCACCACTGTACCACTGCGGCCACCTGTGGGAGTGACACCGGCAATACCCCAAACAGACTGTGTATACTTTTTTGTTCTTTCCCAAGATCAAATTCAATCCTCAAAAGCAAACATTCATTTCACTTACTCACTTCCTTGCGCCTCAGTACTAAAATTCTAGCGTATTTCCCTCCTGCAAGATTTCAAGCTTTTATTGGTCCTGGAGGGGCCAGAAAAACTACAGAAAGGCCCTTGCTTGCAGTACCTGCTTTAAAACCTTTGAGCTAAAAGCAGGAAACGCAAAAGCATCGAACATAGTCTTAAAAGAAAGCTTTCTTGATTTAGAGAAGCCTTTTGAATTTGTATTCAGATGTAAAACCTGATGGCAAGATTAACACAACTGATGTCCAGAAAAATCTGCATTGAAGTGAGATGCCTGTTTGGGGCGGGGGGTGGGGGAATGGCAGGACGGGTCATAGACCCTCTCTCCTGCTCAAAACTCCTCAAAAAACTTCCTTAAAACTTTTCCCAGGTTCCCTATGACACTTATACATAGTCATTAGAATTCATTTGGCAGCAAGGCACAAAAACCTAACTTTAAAAGGTTTTAGGTAAAAAGTATGTTTATTGGCTCACGTGGCTAAAAAGTCCAAGCCATGGGCCTGGTTCCAGGTGGATCCAAGGATTCAACTCCTCCTGCCTTGTTTATCTCAGGGTGCAGCTGGGCAATTCTGGATACCTGAGATGCAAAATTTGAGGTGGCCAGGTCACAGGAGAGCTGGCCCTGCCTTCACAGGACCGAGAGGCAAAGCCCACTCGCACAACCTGCTTCCTTAAATTTCCAGCATGAGGCGTCTTGCCGGCTTCGTTCTGGCCCGGGTCCCACCGCCATCTCTCGGCTCCTGTTTTTGTGTTGCCTTCTTTCTCAGGCGAGCTCTTCTCACATGGTGTCCACAAGCTTGCAGCAGCTGCAGGTGTCATTCTACCACGTCAGCAGACTTTCCCCTTGTCACCCATGCGTCCCCTTAAAACCCTTTCCCTGGTAATTTCAGAAAAGGACAATCCCAGGGCTGGTGCTCACTGGCTGGATTAGCCCCGCGTGGCGTGGGTGTGGTAGAATCAGTCCCCGGAGTGTGCTCCTCCAATCACTTCCTTCTTCTGCGCATGTTCAGTCCGTGGCGTGCGCTCCTCCAATCGCTTCCTTCTCCTTCTGCGCATGTTCAGTCCGCGGTGTGCGCTCCTCCAATCGCTTCCTTCTCCTTCTGCGCATGTTCAGTCCGCGGTGTGCGCTCCTCCAATCGCTTCCTTCTCCTTCTGCGCATGTTCAGTCCGCGGTGTGTGCTCCTCCAATCGCTTCCTTCTCCTTCTGCGCCTGGAGCTAAACCCCTTCCCCCGGGCCCTGGTGTCTGGTCTGGGAAGGTGCCCAGCTCCACATGGTGAAATGTGTGTCCATGAAGCCCATTTGCTCCAGACCTAGACGCTCTCCCCATCACTTCTTCACTCATTTATGGGCTGGACACAGAACATCCAGCAGGTGACCCTGGAGGCTGCAGAGGATTCTGAGACCCCAGGATGTGATGGAGCCATTATATGAAATGAGCCTGGATTCCTGAGCCACCATTTGGAGGAAGCCGTCCCATGGAGCAGCTTGATCAAGAAAGTGTACAATGGGTTTTTCTGTGAGAGAGAAACTAATCGCTGACATTTGGGCAGAGTTTATTACAACAGCCAGTAGTACTTGTGTGGCTGTTCCAGAAACTGTGGCTATTGTCAGAAAAGATGGCATGTTCCCAGTAGTGAACACGGAGCGCATCTTTGGAGCCCTGAATTAAGTAGAGACCTTTCCCAGACCACAAAATGTTAGAGCCAAAAGGAGCAATTCCCCAAAGGAAAACCAGGTGCTGTTAGCAGAATAAGCTGAGAGGAAACTGGACAGACAGACGAAGCCAGCCGTCCACGGCTGCCCTGCTCGGCACTCTCGCCTAGAGCGTTAGGAATGCCTGGCATTTTGAGGTTTCCTGTCCATGCAGCGCTGTTGCTGTCATTTCTCGTCTTCCTACCGGCTCCTTATCTCCCCTCCTGCTCATCTTCTCAGCTCCCGCTCTCTTAGGCTCCCTTCACCTTCTGGAAAACCTTCCTCTCTCTTAACATGCCGTTTGGAGATCCCTTCCTTTATGAAGTTCACACCCAAGGTAAGTTTTATGCCCTCCTCTTTCTCTCAGGGGGCCTTTGATTTCATTATCTTTGCTTCACTATATATGTATAAATTATTTAACTGTGAAACTCTCAAGGCAGAATGGACCTAGTCATCATTTTGTCCCTAACACCTAGCACAGGGCTTTCCTCAGTCAAAATGTTCAGCCTAATGAAGAAAGGAATATAGTCTAATTAGCCAGCTGTGGGCTGCACCCACCTTTCCAGGGCTTGTACACAGGGTAGCTAAAGTCACATTTCCACTCTCATCACAAAGGAAGTCAAAAGTTCAGTGATCAAAAATGATCATTTGCATGAATGTTCCTGAAACCTTTTATCCATTTTATAAATCTTATTGTGCTAATGAATCTGAGGACTAACTTTTAAGTGAGAGAAGGTGCTTGTAATTTATTTCATATCGGAGGTATTATGAGAACTTAGTTATACTTAAGTTCTTTAAAACTTCCTTGCATTATTTGTGTGTGTGTATGTGTGTCTCTCTCTCTCTGTGTATATCAGAGAAAAACAAAGATAAAGAAAATATTTTGAAGTAAAAGCCACTTTGTGGGAGTGGGATTTATTTTTTACTTTCATAATTCCTTCCCCTTCCCACTGTTTGGTGTCCAACACAAGGCTGGTAGGAGGGTAGAGCTGTAATCAATGTCTGATTGTGATCTTTCTCTCTCTTTCTTGAATAAAGAAAATGTCCTCATTGTCTGATTGAGACAGAAACTCTCTACCTCCCTATTAACTTTTTTTTTTTTTTAACTCTAACCAGGAGGTTTCTGAAGCCTCCATTGATAACACACAATGGTCTGTTCTTGCTGGAGGTTTCATGGCCCTTAAGTGAGTCACTGTTAGTACATGTGATGAAAGGAAGGGAGACGAGGAAGGGAAGCTGAGGTTCATCAGTGGGACCCAGGCCTGGCGGGGGACTCTGGTCATGAGCCAGAATCCACCAATAACAGGCTAGGCTAAAGGAAGCCAAACTGGTATCTCAATAACAAGGAAAAGACAAACCTTCAAAGTGCTTCCCAGCACTTTTCAGCTTAGGGGAGAGCAGGGGAGAGAGGCAACATGATAAGCTGTGTAGGCCAGCACCTTTATTCCTTTCTTCTTGAAGATTTCCCATGCCAGTCCTCACCGCCCCAACCAAGGCTGAGAGACCACTTTCCTACCACACAGACGTGAAGTATCCTATGTAAATATGCTCTGCTGAGCCATGTCTGCTAAACTCCACACCTGGAAAATAAAACTGCCACTGTCTGTCAGCTTGACCTGGAATTCAGCCATTGAGAATGTCCTCACCCTAATTCCTGGAACCTGTGACTGTGTCACCTTATGTGGTGTGAGAGACTTACAGATGTGCATAAGAGTGTGGACTTTCAGATGGAAGATTATCCTGGATTGTTCAGATGGGCTGCTTCTGACCACATGAGTTCCTGGCCGTGGTCAGAAAGAGATGGGACAGCAGAAGGAGGGTCAGGGGGAGGCACTGTCACTGATGTTGAGTACAGAGGAAGGGGCCACAAGCCAAGGAATGTGGGCAGCCCCTGGAAGCCATGAAAAACAAGAACATAGATTCTCTTCCTAGAATATTCAGAAAGGAAAGTAGCATAGCCCATACCTCAATTTTAACCCTCTGGGGCCTATATCATACTTCTAGCCCATAGAACTAAAAAATAGCAAATTTGTGCTGTTCTAAGCAATTAATTTTATGGTCATTTATTAGGGCAGATACAGAAATTACTTGCATATGTATATGTACTGACAGATCTTGAAAAGAACTAGTGAGTGACTAAAAAATGACTTTGTAGTCTGCTTGGTAGCTAGAAGCCAGAAGCAAACAGTATATGAAAGCCTATAAGAAGAGGAGAGAGATGAGAAAGAACTTTGAGTACTCAGAAGGAGATGACCAAGGTCATGTGAGTGTCTCCCACTTTTAGGGCAAATAAAAGGCTGGCGAACCACAATGTTGTGAAAATTATATTTTAAAATCAAAGTTGAATTTCTTTTTTCAAGTTCTAGGATTGTAAACTTATTAAGCTAATCAAGTGAGGTGATGCATGTGTAATGTCTTGGAAACCTCTAAAATATTAGGTGTGAAGGACTGGATGGTGACTCCTCCCAAAATAACTACGTGCCCTGATTCCTAGAACCCATGCATGGGATCTCATTTGGAAAAGGGGTCTTTACCCATGTGATCAAGTTAAAGATCATGAGAAACGGAGCTTATCCTGAATGCAGTCACATGTACAGGCAGTCTCTGAGTTACAAACATCTGACTGACATACAATTTGCACTTGTGAACAGAGGCTGTGGAGGCAGAAACTGGAGTCACGTAGTGACAAGCCAAGGACAGTCGGCAGCCACCAGATGTTGAATGAATCAAGGCACAAAAATCCCTCCTCCAAATCTGGAGAGAACAGCACCTGGCTAGCACCTTGATTTCAGACTCCTGGCCTGTAGAACCATAGAGAATACATTTCTGTTATTTTAAGCCACCCAGTTCATGGTGATTAGATACGGCAGCCATAGGAAACTTACACATACAGCTAGAAAATAAAAGTGTTAGTAGAAATGGTACTCTTCTTGTTTCCTAGTGCTATTAAGTTGTCCACTTGACATCCCCTGTTCCAGGAGGATTATGTGATTATCTTCTGAGCTCCTAATTCAATTTTAAACTGGTGATTAGGTGTGGAGATCCTGAAGGATCCTGTATTCCTTGGTGCCCCCCATTGTGCTGGGTGCCAATAGGTGTCCAACATATCTTTTGAGTCACATCACATAACAGGGAGTAATTCAGCCAACAAGGAACTCTTTGAGAATGTGCAAAGGTAGAACTACCCGCATCGGGAGTTGGAGCCCTGTAGAACCCCAGCCAACCCTTTCTCTTGCCGGCCTAAACCAGGTCCAGTAACTTCAGGGTAATCTGTGACACTCCATGGACTCTCCAACAGATGTTTTCCCTCTAAATCCTATAGAAGAGTAATTGCCAGTGTTCCAGAGCTGGATTAGAGGCCAAAGCCAAGCTGGCCAAACAAACGCACGCAACTGGAGAGAATGGGATCAAGTTCTTTAAGATGAGGAGGGCTGGAGCTACTCTGCATCAGTTGATCAGCTGGGAGCCCACTGGGTCACGTTCCCACTGGCATCCATCCAAACCTGAGTCTTGCCACGCTGGGAGTTGGAGAAAATTTCTGGTCTTAGCCTTGCTGCCTCATTTGTTTCTAGAAATTTCTAGACAGTTTCTAGAAATAGTTGCTTTGTATGGAAACATCCCAAGGTCCTTTCCTGGCTAGCTTCCACTTCTGTCACAACATCTCCCTTTCAATCAGCATGACAACCATCTGCCCTTCAGGCCAAGAGGCCCAAACAAACACGATTAGGACTGTTATCTTCAGTGTGCTGACAGCACCCGTGGTGTTGGACGGCAGGCACAGTGGTTCTGGAGTTGTCTGCCAGCCAAATGCAGCCAGTCCAAGTCACTGTGCCAAGCTCAGATTCCCAAGGGCTTTGCAGGAACTGTGAAGTGAGAAAGAAAGCTGTACATATTCAGATGAGAAAAAATGCTTTCACCAGCACCAGGTCCCCACCCCAATGCAGCAATGCAGGCAGCCTCTAGGAAGGCTGCATTTTTGATGCTGAGTTTTAGCAGTTGTTCATTTATCACCATATAGTCTCCTTCCACTCAAATATGCCCAGGAGTCAAATGAGCAGATCCCTTTATTCTTTCATGGATGAAATTAGTCATTTATCCAAATGAGATTTCATACTGGCACACCACCCCTGCCCACGAACCCACTGTCTCGTTCAAGAGAATGGCTCTCTTGTTCCCTCTTCTCAGACTGACACCCAGAACAACTACTTTGCCTCTGCATGGCAGCAACCTCCACGTTGTCTGAATTCGAGGTCAGGAAGTTGGTTAATGCTTTTCATTATACAGCTTCTTTTCTTGCAGCAACATTTAATGCATCTAATCTGGTCATGTACTTCGGATTGCCACTGTTCTTGTCCTGGCAATTGGGTTATAGTTCATTCTATTTTAAAAGCAGATGCTTTATGTTTTGTTGAAGAAGAAACACTTCCACTTGCCTCAAACTCAGGCACATTATAGAACAAATTTGACTGTTAATGATTCTGTTTTTTGAGCTAGAGTGAAGAGGCATTTGAGAAGTTGTCTGGCCAAACTCACCATTTCTACAAGAAAATCAGGATTCTTCCAAAGTCAAAAGAAGCTAGACTGTGACAGAGCAGGATTTGCAATGGAACCTTGTTCTAAGCTCTCACTATGACCTCAGGTATCCCCAGGTATGGCTGCCTGAAGACACTCGCCACTCTGCACTTCCTGCCAGTAATGCCACGCCTCAGATGTCTCCCTGAAAATAACCTCACTGTCCATTTACTCTGAGAGAAGTGTCCCAAACATCAACTTGCACGAGCCTCTGAGGGACACATGTGGGTGGGAGGCTGATAGTTTTTCAACCTCACTTCCACTCAGCCTCCAAGACTCCGATGTTAGGGCAAAGGGACAGTTGCCCTGGATGTTGGCTCTTATTTATCATACACTAGTACTGCTGTGACTCACAAGTGGCAGCAATATGGCCCCTGGATGGGCGAAGGTGGGCCAACCGATGGCCCTCCTGTACTGTGCCAGGTGGCACCTGTGAACCTAGCTGACAAAGTTCAGCCGAACTAGGAAGGTGACGTAGGCAAGGCAGATGTGTTCTTCTCTAGGATCAAAGCGCTATTCAAGCAATTCTTGGTAGCAATTCTTAACAAGTCTCATAATCCCACTTTACCTTCCATACAGTATTGTGGTAAGGATAAAAGTATGAGATGACATGTCTGTGTAAAAGCCCACAGAAATCATTCATCAGGAAAAATCACTGTGGCCAGTGTAACTTCCAAGTACTTATTGTTATATTACTGGTCCCTTTTAAAATGTGTCTTAAGAATGTAGACAGAATTGCCACATAAAATAAATATAAATTATCTGGGAAGAATTTGCTAACCTTCTTATTTTGGCCAAATGACTCCCCCAGATGGACGTGGAACCAAGTCCCAGATCCAATATTGGCTGTGCCAGATGAAGAAATGGAAATAGATTTGAAAGGTGGGAACTTTGAATGGAAAACTTTTTCTTTCCCTCACTTTCCAACCTAGGATCTGCTCAGAAGTGTTAGACAGCTCTCAGGTTCCACATGGGAAAGTGGGATTTCAAATGGAAAATTGTATTTCAAGCTCCAAGAGCCTCTCTTCTGTGTAGGATAGCATTTTGCTTTTTTCTTTCTTGCATTCTCTGACTTTTTTTCTTTCTTTTACTGAACTATTTTCCAACCATTTCATTAGTATTTATTATCTGTTGCAATGGACACATTTTAGTCTGGATTTTCCACAGGTTTTTGTGGGCATGTGAAATAAGGTTGGATCTTAAATTTTGTACAGTTCAATCACTATATCCCAAGGGAAGAGTTGAAGGGTTGGTCACAGGGAGAGAAGCGCAGGCCACATGGCTCGTCCTGACACTTGACATCATTCTCCTCTTCTGGCATGTTGTGTCTCAGTAAGGAACAAATCTCTCTTGAACATGAACTCTCAAACAAGTTTGATTTGCAATAGTTTTTGTTTTTACTATTTTCTGGAGTTCAATGCTTACTTGGAAGTTGTCAAAGATGTGTTAAATTTGTAAGAAAATAGATGCATTGGACATTTGAGTTGTTAAAGTTGGAGCTGCCATGATTGCAGAGGTAGCTCACTGATTTGTTTTATGGGATAATCAATGCAGGTGAACATTTTATATGCATTAGATTTCAGATTGGCTGGCCTCAGACACAAGGACATTGCTGGCAAATATGAGATAAATAGGAAATCTTCAGTCTTTAATTTAGAATTGTTGTCCAACTCAAAAGATTGGTGCATGAGAACAAAATCCCTGCCATCTCAATCTTGGGAGAGGGCCGTCTTCCTCTCTTGCTCTCTGATATGTGACAGTTTATAACTTCACATGGGATATTTACCTGGATGTAATGGTGGCTGCTGAGTAAATTCCCCAGTGATCACAGAACAGAAAGACTAAATTAACATCCTCTGGTCACACAGTTTACTCATTCAGTTTAAAAAGTTTAGCCAGAAGCTGAGCAAAAGTTAGCATGCTCACATGAAGGGGTGGAAGGGGCCACACTCTCAGCATCCTCACCATGCAGTCCTGTTACACCCTGCCTCTCTCTTCTTTCCTGCTGACAGACTTGCTTTAAGGACCTAAGTTGAGGCTCCAGCAAAAAAGCCCAAGGAATGAAAGGGTTCTACAGCCAATAATGTACATTCTATTGGGGAGATGCAAGCTGAGGCTTGCCTATGAGCCTGATAAATAGCTTGGATTGTATCTCCAATTCGAGATTGTATGTCTTTCTTGAGGAGAGGACAAGTCAGACCAGAATAGATGTCACTAATGGCAGCTGATGTCAGAGCTCATGAATATTGAGTGCCTTGTGTGCTTTATGTATATTTAGTTTATCATGAATATTCAGACCCTCATATATCTCATGGATATTTGGTGTCTATTATCCTGTGTATTAGTCAGGGTTCTCTAGAGTGACAGAACAAATGGGATGGATGAATAGATGATGATAGATAGATAGATAGATAAGGGGGAATTATTAGGGGAATTGACTCACAGGATTATGGATGGAAGAAAGAAGTTCCAAGCTGGAGACCCTGGGATGCTTAGTTCCAAAAGCCTCAGAACCAGAGAAGCCCACGTGTAATTCTCAGGCCATGACCTAAGAAAGTCGAGCTCTTAGAGCAGAGGGCTCCAAGTGTAAGCCTTGGGGTTTGAAGGCCTGGAGCTCTGATGTCTAAGGTCGGAGAAGAAGAGTTTCTCAACTCCAAGAGAGAGAATTTATTTGTTCTCTGCCTTTTTGTTCTGTCCAGACCCCCAGGAGATTAGCTGGTGCCTGCTCACACTGAGGACAGCTCTTCCCTGCTCAGTCTGCTGACTCACACACCCATCTCCTCTGCCAACCCCCTCATGGCCATGCCCCCAAATCATGCTTCCTGACTTTCTAGGTATCCCTTAATCCGGTCAAGTTGACAACTAAACTGAACCACCAGGCCTCGCCTTCCCTCTCTGTCGTGATGTAGTGTACATACCCTCTTCTTACTTGGTTTCTGTACAGCTTGTCTCCCAGCTCACTAGCATCCAATACATCGTGAGCTCTGTACATGCCTCATAGGTCACTTGTCCGTACATCTGACAACTTACATTGCTCCATTTCATCTTCTTGTCTTCTGTAGCAGAATTGAATGTTTTCAGATAATACAGCAGACACAACACAACAACATTCACAACTGAGTGAGTGGTGTGGTTGGAACATGTAGAATTAGTGGACAGTTCAACAAAGAACATTCTTTATCACTGGAAGATATTTCTTTGGACTAAAATCCATCTAATGGCCATACTAACAGCAGGACTCCAAAATAAATAACCATAAAATAAATTTTAAAAAACCAATGAATTTCTCTTCTCAGTTAATAGCACCATGATTTTCTCAGCTGCTGAAGTCTAAATCCCAGTCTCTTGTTGATTTCTCTTTTGCTCTTTTTACCTCATATTCCAGCCATCAATAAAGCCTGTTGATTCTGCCCCCATCTCTCTCCATCTCTGTCCATATTATCACTCATTCCAGTTCAGGCCACCCTGGTCTCTTGCCTTGACAAGGCAGTAGACTACCGAGCACATCCTTCTGCCCACTCCTGTCTCTCTGTAGCTCATTTTCCATGTGGCAAACAGAGTGTCTTTTTAAACATGTGACTTGGCACCAGTGTCTTCCAATTGCTTCTACATCACTGTCAACCAAAGGGTGGTCAGTGGAGATGGAAACCACCCAAACGTCCATAAACTGATGAACAGAGAAGCAAAATGTGGTCTATGCATGAAGGTCTGGCATATACTACACACACGTGAATATTGACATTATGCTGAGAGGAAGAAGACAGTTGGGCGTTTCCATGTCTGTAACATGTCCAGAACAAGCAAATCTACAGAAGAAGAAGGGACCTTAGTGATTGCACAGAGCAGGGCCAGGTGGAGGGAGGTTGGCAAGGAATAGCTAAAGAATACCTGGTTTCTCTCTGTAGTGATGAAAATGTTCCAAAATTCACTCTGCTGATGGTTGCACCTATGTGTCCACACACTCAAAATAAATTCTATACTTTAAACAGCTGAATTGTGTGGGACGTAAATTATTTCCCAATATAACTGTTGTGTTTTGTTTTTTAGGTGGTCAAGGGGCAGGCAAGATCTAAATTGTATGGGAGTTTAGAGAAATGTAACGCTTAACTCCCATCCCAGACCACTAAAGAGAGAACTAGGGGTGGGTCCAGCAATCTGTGTTTTAACAAACACTAAAGTTTGATAAACACTGAAATAGATTAAAATCTAAATTCTATACGACAATCTCCCAGGCCCTATGAGATCTGATTGTCTCTCTCGCACCAACTCCTATCCCAGCCACACTGACCTTCCCACAGGCTCCACACGCCAAGCGAGTTCCCCTCTTTGCATCTTTGCAGTGGTAATTCTTTTGCCTAGAATGCCTTTCCTTTCCCTGAAATCTTTATGTGTTAGGTTCCCTTTTGCCAATCGGCTTTCAGCTTAAATATCATTTCCTTGAAGAAGCCCTCCTAGACCATCCCAGCTAAATTAGTCTCCCAGTTACCTAGACACACTATCCTTTTCTATTTGCTTCACCACACTTACAACTATCCAACTAGCTGATGTTTTTTATTTCCTTTATTTGTAGACTGTCCATCTGCCTTCCAAGAATGTAAGCAAGTCCTTTTCTCTAGGAGGCACTCAGTAAACGTTTGTTGAATGGGTGACAAAGTGCTAACCTCAAGCCCAGGTGCCCTGGAATACAGACCCTACCACTCCCTGTCCCTTGCATCTAGTTTCTGCATCTTGCCAGAGGATTGTGTTGCAACCTGTTCTACCCAAATTAGCTACATCTCCTGATGACACAAGTAGCCACCCCAAGGACTCGCGTTACCAACTAAGCTAAGAACAGCAGAGGGAGACAAGTGAAGTGAACGAGAACGTAATATTTCTTCTTCACCAGACTCTACATTCCTCAAGAATGGCTCAATGCCTGCTACAAATTGGATGCCAAAAAATGTTTGCTTAACTCTTGAACTAAATCCTCAGGAAATGAAAAGGAATTCATTTTTGCTCTGTATGAAACCAGAGCCCGGAGAGGTGCCCCCTGCACTGCTCCAACCCCTTTGAGAATCCCCTGGGCACTGTGTTCCCTGCCCTCCCCTGTTCTTTCTGTTAAATGAGATAGCCGTGTTTTAAATGATAACCATTGTTTACCCATCACTAGTGCAAAAGAATCGATGTGCATGCATTCCACATGTATTAAGAAATAAATCCCTTAAGCCTGTAATTTGCTCCCACTGGTTTTGAGTTTTGAAGTTCAAGAATGCATCTGCCATAGAGGAAGCTAATTCTGAGCTGGCTGGCTCCGGAACTATGTATGTGGCTATTGTTCATGCTCGGGAAATGGTCAGGAGGGGCTCTGTGCCCTGTTCCCATAAAGAACCTTATGTTTCTAAACACAGGTGTGTTCGGATGAAGACATCTGTGTCATTAAATGGGGAGACAGAGGACACAATAAGCAGCTCAGAAAATGGACCCTTTGGAAATGCAAGGAGGGTATTATTGCAAGAGCTCTTATCAACATCATCATTATTTCTTTGATGACATGTCCTGGTACAGAGATAATGCTGACAAATCAAATTATCTCACCACTGTGTTTTCAACATGCCCAATTTCAGCATGGGGTGAGTGGAGGGTTTTTGCCCGAGTTCACCCCATCGTCATCCTATTGAAAAGAGTTGTCAAAGAACCCCTATTCTATTCTACAATCATCCCAATCTGCTTTTGGCTTTCCAACTTTGTGTTTTATCTCTGCTATTTGATGTATAAGAAGGCAGGAACTCCTGGGAAGTGCTCGTTCTCCAATGGCTTGGATGAAATGTCCTGGGAGATTATCAGAAATGTGCAGACAAAGACAGGCAGGCTATCCAGTAACGCACGAGCAGTGTCCTGCCGTCGTTACTGGATGGACCATGTGCTCTGCGTCACAACTGCTGAATTCCTATAATCCAGACACCGCTGGGTATTCGGGACAGCACAACACTTACAATGATGGAGATTCTTGGCCGTTTCACAGGTACATATATATCCTAAGAACTAAGATTTTTTTGTGGTTAGTTGTACAGCACACTATAATTTGCACTTGTCCCAAGTTAATGGATTTCTTTAAAACATTAAAATGAAAGTGTTTTTCGATATCAGTAAACAAAGTGAATTTTATTGTTTATTTTACAAACTGCTTTACTGGGGTATGAGTGACATACAAGAAGCTGTATATATTTAGCTTGTATAAGTTGATGTATTTGGAGATAAGCACTCATGAAACAATAATCAATATCTGAAACATACACATCTCCAAAATTTTCCTTCTGCTCTCTATGTTATTATTATTATTATTATTATTATTATTATTATTATTATTTTCTGGTAAGAACACTTAACATAAGAACTACCCTTTTAGCAAATTTTTATTTTTTTTTATTATTTTGTGATAAGAACACTCAACATATGAACTCCCCTCTTAGCACATTTTTAAGTATACAGCATAGTATTGTTAACTCTAGGCACTACGCAGTCCTGTACTGTGGATGTCTAGGCCTTACTGATTTCGTATCACTGAGGTTTTGTGACTTTTGAATAATACTCCCCTATTTCCCCTCCCTGCAGTCCCTGGAAATCGCAAGTCTGCTCTGTGCTTCTACAAGTTTGTCTCTTCAAGATTCAACATTTAAGTGGTGTGTGTTTTATGCCGTACACGTCTTCTGCAGCCGGCTTCTTTTACTCGGCATAATGCTTTCCGGGGTCATCCATATTATTACAGATACAGGATTTCCTCCTTTTGTAAGGCTGAATGTCACGCCTCTGTATGTACATAACCTCATTTTCCTTATCCATTCATCCCTCAATAGATATTTAGATTGTCACGGTCAATGCTGCTCCCGCGAACAAAATTCATTGCAAAGCTAATTTTAAACTTTCCGAACTGCAAAAATATTAACATAAAAAGTTCATTTTTCATAGAGATCTTAAATACATAGCCTCATTCGACTGAAACAATCTCCTAACTCTTTTCTAATTTTAAAACTCTGGGTGAATAGAATGTCTCACTAAATTCTGGATGACGTGGAAGAGTTCTACTAACTTCCTCTCCCTCTGAGCTGGAGCTGCCACTAACCTTCGTCTAATCTGACAAAACAGATGCACAGAGAAGTCAGTGATGTGCCAGGCACACACAGGCAGGCAGAAGTAATGCTGGGCTAGAGTCCAGTCTTCCAACCTGCACCTGCCTTCCACCTTCACCCGCAATGATGTGGGTAACTGCTGTAAGAAGCTGGCAGGCTTTGCCACAAGCCACACCTGCACCTGGCCCAGGACTCAGACAAGCAAAGGAGCTGGGCCACCCAAGGCCCAGTCGCTGCCCCCTGGTCACGGGAGAAGCCTAAAGATCAGTGCCCATGCAGGGGGCTGTAGTCCTACAGCAGCTCCTACAGTGCCCTTGGGCGTGTAATGGCTGCTGCTTCACTGCCACCTTCCAAATGTCATACAAATTTCTCTCCTAGCCAACCCTGACTCAGAACCAGACAGAGAGAGACAGTTTAGAAAGCCAGATCCAGCTCAACTAAGTAAAAAGCCACAACGCGAGGTTGTATCCTGTGGATGTATTCACAGATGCCTCTTGTTTTTGTTTCTGTTTTTTTGAGACAGTCTCTCTCTGTTGCCTGGGTAGAGTGCCATGGCATCAGCCTAGCTCACAGCAACCTCACACTCGTGGGCTTAAGCGATCCTTTTGAATCAGCCTCCTGAGTAGCTGGAACTATAGGTCCCTGCCACAACACCCAGGTCGTTTTTTCTATTTTTAGTAGAGACAGGGTCTCACTCATGCTAGGGCTGGTCTCGAACTCCTGAGCTCAGGCATTTTACCTGCCTCGGCCTCCCAGAATACCAGGAGTAGAGGCATGAGCCACTGTGCCTGGCCCTTTTTTTTCTTTATAACAAATACAAAATAATTCAAATATACAGGCCTTTCCTTGGTTTCCTTGACGGAATTATAGATTTCTTTCTTGTCACTTTTAGTAAAAAATAACCTTGGATCATTTTCTAGCCAAACTGTCTTATTGGGGTGAATTAAATCTACCAGTGTATTTATACTATTTATACTTTTTATATATCATTTGTATCACTTACATATGAAATGTAGAGTCTAGTAATCATACATGCAGCAAAATCATGTCCTCTAGTATTACATGTGTCAGGTAAATGAAAATCATAAAAAAAAATCACAGTGTATTTTGTATTAAAATGTGTGAAAGTACCTACTTCCATATCTATGCACCCCTATGTATGGGTAGGTACGTATCTATGTGTCACCTGTCTCTATTATCCATCTGTCTGCCTGTCACTTGTCTAAAATTCACAGAGCTACATAGACTTTAGAACAGTTTTGATGAGCATACAGCCGAGGTATGAGCATACGTAAAGAATGAGAGCTGAGAAGCTGAGAAATTGGTATTACAATTTCTGAGTCATTATTTCGGCTACTAAACACCTGTTACTAATCTAAAACCCCCAAAGAACTGACAGTTATGTAAACTGTTTCTTCCGTTTGGACTCTTGAGATTACTAAGTTAGCTCTATATAGGAAATTCAGAAATAGTAAACAAATAAACCAAAACATCTAATTACATGTATTAGGAATTTGTTAAGCTTTCAGATTCAGCATCTGCCTTTCTAAGCACTTTTTAGATTCTCTAACCTTATAGCTTATTTTTTTTCTTTCCTCAGACCCAAGCCCAGCAAGGCTCCTTTCCTTTGCTCTCTCCAGGGGAAAAAGCAAAATTAAACCTGTAGGCCAATTATGTCTACCTCCTACTTTCCCTCACCAAGTACCTCCTCACCTACCTTTGACTCTATTCGACTCATAATTTCCAGAGGAAATCATCAAATGACTGACATATGCAAATGTCACTCTAGGTGGAATAACATTATTTTAAATGTTAGAGCATCAGGCTCAAGTAGCCAAGTAGAAATTTTAAAGACATTTATTTTTTAGATTGACAACTACTATTTATTTTGCTTCGTGGAAACAACTAAAGCAACTCAGTTTCTAAGAAAAAAATATATGTATCAGGAAAAATAGTGAAAAGTTTTGAAATGGACAAAAACATTACTGAGTGTCTCCTCCAGGGTACCCGTCTGGGACATTCATGTCTTTTATTGTCTTCGAGCTATGTTACAGCTCTGTGAGCTGTAGATAATTAATAGCAATGCTAGTGATTCTTGCCCCAAGACAAATACTGTTTAATTATTCACAGTAGTGATGTTCTGTAAAGTTCTTGTGAACACTGAATTAAAGGTTATTGCTCTTAGGGAAAATACCGAAGGAGGTTCCTCCAATCTCTTGGTCATGGCATTTTCATCAACTACTCAATAGGTACCCTTGTTGCTTGTGTCTCTGTTTAAAGACATCCTACCTAACATGTATTGTTGATTCGTTAACTTTGAACCCATGACCAGCTGATGCCTGAACAAAGCTAATCTCACCCTGGCTCTCTCCATAGGGCACTTCTTGCACTTAGAACACTAGACAGCATGTCAACAGTACATGAGGGGACACTTTTAATAGCAAATCACCAGCGAAAAGCCCCAGAATGTGGCATAAGACTGTAAAGGAGAAACCTGTTTATGGTATAGAGCTGAAACAGGAAGACAGAGTGTGCCTGTGTGATCTCAGCTGGGATCACAGGGGGTTCCTTGCTCTGTTCCTGCACACTTCAGTGAATGAGCGAAAAAGTATCAAGGGTACTGCTTTGGGGGTTATAGATGAATTCTAGCAAAAAGGCAAATTCAGAAATACTGAACCAGCACATAACGAGAACTGACCATACTGGGTTGAGTCAGAGCACAACTGATTTCCCTCTCCCTACCTTCCCACCATGGAAGAAGCCAGGTTTGCAACTACCTAGCTAACTTCCTTAGGTCCTGCCCGATCACCTGTACATGTAGAAGAAGCGTCCATTCTTTGGATTCTGCTTTGAACTTCCTGTAGCATATTCCTGGCTACCTCATTAATTAATAGTGAGATAAAAATCTGAACCACATGTTCAATTTATTTTTATAGGAGAATCATGTCTTTGCCTTTTTTGACAAACATTATCTTTTAACATTGGAAAATGGTTTGGGCTGAATTATCAGCTTCAGTTTGGGAAGTTTTATGTAACTTGCTTTGAGACCACCTTCTTTGAGAACATTTTGGAACATGACTCTTAATTAGCCATAATTCCTCTTAGGGCACCCTGTATTTGCCATTCCAAGGTTCAATATGTGAGAAAGTGCTCTTAAAACGGAAAGACCTCTGCAAATTAGAGTCTCATTAAGTCTTTATGCTTCTTAAGGGTTATTGTTTCCTATATTTAAGATTGAAGAAACTCACATTCAGGGAGATTGTGACTTGCTAAAGATCACGTACAAAATTTTAATTTGTTGTTAAAGAGTTAAGAGACAGGAGTTTAACAAATAATAGATTCATTGCACTTCATCTATCGAAATCAATCCCAATTACCTTAAGAGACTAAAAACCTCTCTGGCTTTTCTGTACCTAAGAAGAGTAATGTCCATTCCTGCGCCTTATTATGTAGACCACGAAATGGGTAGGTTTAGTGGGAGTGTTGAAAGGCACCTCTCCTGAATTTTTTTTTTTTTTTTTTTTTTTTGCAGTTTTTGACCAGGGCTGGTTTGAACCCGCCACCTCCAGCATATGGGGCCAGCGCCCTTCTCCTTTGAGCCACAGGTGCCACCCTACCTCTCCTGACTTGCTGGATTTACACTAGAAAAGTTAGATCATTACTGCATGATAAGTGATCTTTGTTTAGGAGTGGTAAGAAGGGAGAGGTGGGCAATTTTCCTGATGTGATGAATGGAGCTTTGAGAAGGTGGGAAAGAGGGTTTTTACATTCTATTGATTTTGAAAGATTTCAGCAAAGCTCTAAAATACTCTTGTGGGGATGTTGGACCTTTTTAAAAAAGTGTAACATCTTGCTGAAAGGCTTCAGTCCTTTTCCAATGATGTAAAGGACCCATTTAAGGAGTGATGAAGAGGTTCTGGCCAAGTGATAACGATACTTGGGCCAATGACTATGTGTTTAGCACCATTTGATCAGCAAATTCTTATTTTTACTATCTTTTTTGTCAAGGGTTGTCAAGTCAGTGAAAAGAAGAGAAAACTTTATTGACCGTGATAGCAGAAGGGTTAATCTGAGAGTGAGATGCCCTTACCTGGAGCAGTTAGAAATGTTATGTTATAAGAACTTAGGTTGTTCTGGAGAAAAGGAACCAGAGAGTAAGAATATAATAAATAGATCAAAATGTACATTTCATTATTGGGCCTTAAAAGACTGAAGGAGAAGGATGCATGGGAAAATATTTTAACTTTTTTTTTGATTTAGCAATAAAAATGGTTGCTTTCATCGTGTGATGGTTGCAAAAGATGTTAACCTTTTACATATATACTTTGAAATACAAGTATGTCCTTCTGTCTTCCTAACTTTTAGAGTAGATGTTTTTTTGCTTTCTTATGTAATATGACAAACACCTGGCAGGTTGAGCAGAAAAGTCAGATACTATGTTGATTCACTACAAAAAAAACAACACTTCACATAATTTACTTTAACTCAAAACATATACATTTACATTTATTTGCCAACATTTGATACAGGACCAGGGATTATTGTTTGTTTTTCAGGACACCTGATTAGAGCTCTGCATGGTCTTTTGGTTTTTTTGTACATGAATCACAACAATAATATATATTTTATAATTTCCAGTTTTAACTTTTTCTTAAAGACAGAAAGATCTTAAATCAAAACTAATAACATAATTAAAGAGCAGAATCCCTCTAGAGTTTTAAGATGATATTTTCCAAATCTAAATCTTCACAGTTTTTCCATAAGTGTTCAAAGCTTTTAACTTATTTTATATAGAGAAAATTCTATTTCTAAATTCATTTTCACCGATTTATATTTCAGTTAATGGAAGGTGACCCTTAAGCAACATGAGGTTGGGGTGCCGACCCCTATTGCATGTGTATAACTTTTGACTCACCAAAAACTTAACTACTGATAGCCTACTGTTGACAGAAGCCTTACTGAGAACATGAGCAGTTAATTAACATGTATTTTGTTTATTGTGTGTCTGTATTTATGCAATAAAGTAAGCTAGAGAAAAGAAAATGTTATGAAGAAAATCATAAGGAAGAGAAAACATATTTAGCCTTCAGTGGATGAGGCTGAAGTGGGAATGGATGATCATAATGGTCTTCATCCTTATCATCTTCACCTTGAGGAGGCTGAAGAGGAGGAAGAAGTGGAGGAGTTGGCTCTGCTGTTTCACAGGGATGGAAGACCCTCACATAGAAGTGGACTCAAGCAGTTCAAATTTGTCGTTCAAGAGTCTACTGCAGGTTATATTATCACAACAAGGACAACTGACATGAACAAGTTTGGGAACAAATTCATCTGACTCTGCTTAAGCATCTAACTCAGATGATAAGAGGATAATTCACAGGATACTAAGTACAATCCAGTACAGCAAAGATTTAGCTGACTACTGTGGGCAGCAGTCAACATATTTAGAAAAGGAACTGCCAGGACCTAGTTCATGGTGAGGCAGATCTCCCTGGGAAGGTCTGAAGTGAGTTTACCCACCCTGGAGTGTCTACAGACCAACCAAAGAGTACAGAGAGACTGAGCAGAGCCAGACTACAAACTAATTTAATCCCAACAGTGATGTGGCTTGGAAAAGTCACTCAGCCCCTGGCTGGCTGTTTTTATTATCCATGAAAAGTAAAGTCTGAACTGGACTAAAACCATGTAGGTCAATTTTATCTCAAAAGCCAATGGTTTCTTTGTCCATGTTTTTTTTATTGTCTGTCTTGTTTTGCTTGTAGAATGCGTAAAATTACAAGCACTGTTCATATATAGCAGCAATGACAGAGTTGAACTTAAGCTAATGCTTTATAATTCATTTCTTGGCCTTCAGGTTGGCAGTGGGGGTGGAAGCCATTGCCCAAGGCCTTTGACAAGAGTTTTAATCAGTTGCTTTAGGCATCATGGCAATGAGCTGGCATGGCGTGAGGACACCAAGAGAAAGCCTGCAGTGCCTCCCTGCCTGTCAGCATTGTCCCAGCCACCATTGCTAATGCGGACAGTCAGGCTGATGCCTCTGCTCTTCTGCTCTGAGCTGCTCCTGAGGAGGCTTCTCTCAAGGCTGGGGGCAGCTGAAAGGCCTCGATGAAGGAGAGAAGTGAGGTCCAGCAAATGGTCCTGTCTTCTTCCCAGATAGGTGGAGAAGAGTCAATTTGGCAGTTCCTTTCTAGAGGCCGTTGCTTCTATGGAAGTCCCTGCAGTTACAGAAACGATCAAATCAGAGCTATTGTGCTAAAGGTAAAGCTCAAACAGACCCTGTAACTATTCCTTCTCCTTTCTCAGAACACTTTTACTCCTGGGTAGAAAAACCCATTCTGCACTCAAAGAGGGAATCTTTTGTTATTCGTGGAAGAATAGGTGTACAACAGAGAGGAAGTCCATAGGAGACTTTGGTGCAGTGTATGTAATTTGGGGTAATTCATCTGAAAGGCCGTGATTAGCATGGAGAATGGGCCTGTGGTGTAAGAAAATATTTATTTTATATGCACACCTTTATCCCCTTTGAGATTTCTAGGAATATGAGCGTAAAATTACTACTCTGCGGTTGATGATGTGTCATCATCTCTTTGTCTTTATTTATTTAGCTATAAAGAAATACTTGAAGCTAGGTAATGTATAAAGAAGAGCAGTTCGGTTGGTTTATGGTTCTCTAGGCTAAACAAGAAGCATCTGCTTCTGGTGAGGGCCTTAGGTTGTTTCCACTTATGGCCGAACGTGAAGGGGCCCCCACCTGTGCAAAGGTCACTTGGTAAAAGATGAGGCAGGAGAGACAAGAGGTCATTAATGTGTGCATGAGGGAGTCCTCCAAGACCCAACAATTTCCAGCAGGCCCCACTTCCAACATGCGAACCAATTTCAATCTGAGATTTGGAGGGGACAAACACCCCCCAGCATACACCATGCTCCCTTCCCTTAATCAATATTTCATGAATTGAGGTGGCTGTTGAGTCTTTATTCAGTTTATTTAAGAATATATTTATGTTCCCTGCTCTTAATTTTAAAATCAGTTGGGCATGATGTTTCAGATATATTTCTCTTACAAAAACATAAGAGACCTGAATAAAGTTTCATTCATTAAGTTTCATTCAATCCCATGTGGTTGAGATTTTCTTTTAAAGCAAGTCAGTTGCCCTTAATAGTAAACTTTCCCAGTTTTGTTTTTTTTTTTTTAAGAAGGAGGAGGAGTAGGGGTAGGGAGGCAGACATTTCAGACATCACAATCTAAAGTAGCACTGAAAAATAGAAAATAGTGCAAACTTATACGAGGTCAGAGAACTAAGTTCGCAAATCATTCTAGAAAACGTGCTACCCTCACTATGGTCACCTTCGAAGTACTCTACGTGGGAAGCTAAGCACAGATGCCAGCACCAGGTCCACCCTTCAAAGCACTTTTTCTAGGACGAATTCGTGAACTTAATTCTCAGTCCTCTTAAGATATCAGCTCTGATGGACATTCCCGAAAAGGACTTTCAAAATTGCTTTGAAGCGTAGACTAGGCGCTGGCATCTGTTCATAGCTTCCCAAAGGGAGCACTTCAAAGATGCCAGAGTGATATCAGCAATGAGGTATGTAGCACTTTCCTAGGATGAGTTCTTGAACTTAATCGTCCTACCTCATATGTAACTTTAAATTTTCTGGTAGCTATATTTTAAAAAAGGGGGAAAAATATCCTGATGAAATTAATTTAGTACCTGTTTTCTTTAGATCAATAGTATACAAAATATTATCATCCCATCCAGTAATAAATATTAAAAATATTGGGTGGCGCCTGTGGCTCAATGGGTAGGACGCTGGCCCCATATACCAAGGGTGGCAGGTTCGAACCAGGCCCCAGCCCCGGCCAAACTGCAACAAAAAAATAGCCAGGTGTTGTGGTAGGGTCCTGTAGTCCCAGCTACTCAGGAGGCTGAGGCAAGAGAATCACCTAAGCCCAGGAGTTGGAGGTTGCTGTGAGCTGTGATGCTACAGCACTCTACCAAGGATGATAAAGTGAGACTCTGTCTCTAAAAAAAAAAGAATATATATATATGAGTTATTTTTTTCTTTCTTTTTTTCATTCTTCTTTTCTCTCATCTCTCTCTCTCTCTCTCTTTTTGCATCATCTCATCATTGAAATCCAACCCGGGTTTTACACGTCTAGCACATCTCAGTTTGGCTAGCTACATTTCAAGTACTCTATAGTCACATGTAGTTAGTAGCTATTATATTAGGCAACACTGGTCTAGGGATTCGCTTTTTTATGATAACACCTAACTTTTCTTTTATTTCTGTTTCATTACTATATTTTAAAGGAGAGAAATGTTTAGAATTCAAGTCTTTTTTAAATTAAATCATTGTATATAGATCATGCATACATTTATGCCATTATGGGATTCAATGTGTTGATTATTTATACAAATTGGAGTACTTACATCCTACTAATTAACATAGCCTTCACCTAATTTACCTAATTACAGTTTTAAGACATTTGTGTTCTACACCTGATAGATCCAACTTGTACTTACAATATGCTCCATAGGTGTGGTCCCCCTATTAACCCTCCCTCTATCAACCCACTCCCCTCCCTTCCCCTCTCCCTCCCCTTCCCTCCTTCATCCTAGGCTATAGTTGTGATTCATCTTTCATATGAACATGTGAGTGATTATAAATTGGTTTCAGAGTAGTACTGATGCCCATCGACCCACGAATGGATTAATAAATTATGGTATACGTATACCATGGAATACTATGCAGCATTAAAAAAAATGGAGACTTTACCTCTTTTATGTTTACATGGATGGAGCTGGAAAATATTCTTCTTAGTAAAGTGTCTCAGGAATGGAATAAAAAAATAGAGTTCAAGTCTTTTGTCAGAGGGAAGACTTTCCCAGTTTCTATGCATTCTACCACAGTGTCTATGAGAATCTGGTCAGGCGGCAGCTCTCCCTAGGCCTGCCTCTTACTCCTTCCCCAGAAGAACTTACATTTGTATAGCGAGGCAGAACAAAACTGCTTTGTATCATTACTTCCACCTTTAACCTCCTAAAAAATCAAATTATTCAGACGAAAAGTAATATCTGCATATTACCCACCAGTGAAAACTTCTCATGCTGTCTTACTCAATATCCCCAATGTACACAGAGCATTTGATGATTTGATAGCACCCTGGCACACTGTTACAAGCCTAGCTATTAGGTAGAACTTTCAAGGTGAAGAAAAGGACAGGTTGCGTTTGTTTCCTACATTTGGATGCTGATGGGGATAACTGTTGATAGGTTTTCTGGCATTCCCTGTGACTGAGAATGCCAGAAAAGCTGGCGTTTCCCAGAGTATTGATGGAATTTCTTCTTTTGCTAGACTTTAGGCTGATCTCACAAACCTGGCCCCTGCACATATCTGTCTCATTATCTTTATTGTGATATTACAACATCATATCTCTATTAAGGGATTAAATGTTTGTTGAAGGAATGAAATTCAGTGTGAAGTATCAGCTTTTAAAAAACAAAAACAAAAATCACACACAAAACCTGGTCTGATTCATTACGTTGCCTCTTCCACTGGTCCCTGAGCTGGTCAGACAGAAGCACATCTCATTCTTCTCTGTGTCTAAGGGAGCCCAAGTGTAATGTCTGGTCCGTGGCGGATGCGTAATACCTTTAAATTGAAGGCAGGATGCTCTACCCTGCTCCCTCACCTTTAACCCTTACAAGTCTACACTTTCATCAAGACCCAAGTCAAGACTCACGTTTTCAAGGACACCTGGTGCTGGTCAGTCTTACAACAATCTGACACTTCACATTCAATTTCATTCATTCAACAAACATTTACTGAGCTCCTAATTTACACCAGATGAGGGGAAGGTGATAAAACCCAGATATGTCCCTAAATTCAAAGGGAAGGGGGAAGACATAGAAAAAAATAAGCAAATTGAATGTTGTGTTTTCAAAATACCTTCCTGGGTAGTTTTCATCCTGGGCAGTGTATTTTTTATTTCCCTTGTTTTCTTTCTCTTCATACTTTTTCACCAGTAAGCCTTGAAACTCAGAGTCTCAGAAAGGAGACCACAGATTCTGCTTGGAACAAACATCACATCACACACGGTAGGAAGGAAGAAGTCCCCGGTCAGGGCTGAAGGAGTGCAGAGTGGAGAGAGACGGGGAGAGAGATGGAGAGAAAGAGGGAGGAAGATCTGGAGGCAGCTGAAAGGAAGTGAGAGGGAGCGAGGGGGGGAGAGAGAGGTGTTGGGAGCAGGCCTCGCCTTTTTCTGCCAGGAGCTGATTTGAAGTCTCACCTATGCTAATTGGAAGTCAGAAATTTAAACTGCACTTGACAAAGTTTTAAAATGTAAATAACTAAACAATTAGTGAATCTCCACTGCCAACCCCATAGAGAGTGGCTCAACAAACAAAACCCTAACCCTAACCCTAATGGAAGCATTAACTGGAAATATTAAAACTGGTCCACATTTGTACAACATGGAGTCAGGCCTCCTAGGGAAACCCACTATCTCTATTCTGCATTAGGGAAGTGATAAAATTTCAGACCAAGTACTTTTCATGTGGCTAAAGTGGCTCTCTTAAAACTATATTACTTTCATAATTGATTACTTCTTTCTAAAAAACCTTGTTGGAGCTTCAACTGAGAATATCGCAAATGTAAGAACATAACCAGCCAAGTGTTATGAGAGACCTTGTGCATAGTACCTGCCCATTAAATATTTGTCGAGTCTGTGAATTTGTAAGTGGCCCGTAAAAGAAGAGACAGTGTCTATTTTTTAAAGGAAAGTTGTCTTAGTTAAGTTCTCAATAACTATTCTTCTGAATTATTCAGAAGTTCAAAGGCATTAAGTGCCAGTAATATGTGTTTTCATACATGAAACAATTACTCAAACTTTTCTATTTTAAAGAAGTTTGTGTTTAGATGTTCCCTTCTTAAAAACATTTCCTAGATCTCTGTACGTTTTTGTAAACAAATAAAAAAGCCTGCAAAGCCTGATATCTTCTAAGAAATACAAGATATAAAGAGTATAGGTTTTGTAACCAGATGAATCTGGATGCAACTCCTAGCTCTGATATGGTGTAGCCGTGACCTTGATCAAACAACTTAACTTCTCTGAGTCTTGATAGTCTCGGTGAAAGAAAGAAGGAAGGTAGGAGGGAGGAAGAGAGGGAGAGAGAGGAGGAAGGGAGAAAAATATCCTCCTTTGAGAGTTATTGTTGGGGGGAAGGAGCTTAGAGACGAAACTTAAGGAAATACCTGCTGTGGTCCCTGGCACACAGTGGATATTCAGAAAGGCTCGTTATCATTGTCATCAGCGGTGACTACTGATTGATTAATCATTCCTGAAATAACCACACTTTTTCCCTGAGACGATACAATTGCTATTTGTCCCTGGTTATTCCTCACATTGCCCTCTCTGTCACACTTACTGCAATTATGGTCTGACTGACAGTAGTAATTTGTAAACGGGTCTCTGTCTCTGGGAGGCGGATTTCTTCCCCACCCTTCAGTACACACAGACTTGTTTCTGAGCAGTGGCTCCCCTGAAAGAACCTCACCTTCCTAGAGATGGCTTTGGGAGGGCGGATAGGAAGTGGGTAGTGAATGTGCAAGTCATTGGGCATTTTGAAGGTTTGCAGCTACACAGCCACCAAGGCGTTCATAAATAGCAGCAATAGGTATCATTAAATACAGAGTCAGTATGCCTGAGCCGTGGGCAACTGCAGTTGGAAACACCCAGAAGCACCGCAGCAGTGTTGAAAATTGTCAAAGTAGGGAGTAGTGGCTCCCGCCTGTAGTCCCAGCAAAACTCTGGGAGTCCAAGGCGTGTGGATGGCTTGAGCTCGGGAGTTGAAGACCAGCCTCAGCAACAGCAAGACCCCATCTCTAAAAATAACCTGGTGTTGTGGCAGGCACCCATAGTCCCAGCTACTCAGGAGGCTTAGGTAAGAGGATCATGCGAGCCCAGGAGTTTGAGGGTGCTGTGGGCTATGATATGACACCAGGACACTCTACCCAGGGCAACAGAGTAAGACTCTATCTCGAAAAAACAAACAAACAAACAAAACTGCCAAAGATTCTGAAAACAAGGACATGACAAACCACAGAGCAGGAACTCAAGGCTGCTCTGAAGAGGAGGGCTGGCCAGAGGGTGAAGGGGAGTCCAGACACACCTGTGCTTGGTGCCAAGATGGGCGTCTGAGCCGCTTGGCCTTCTCGCCAATTTCTTAAGGAAAAGAAACCCTCATTTTGACTCCCCACTCTACAAAATTTTCTTCTCATCTGTGTTTGCGCCTGAGTTAGACCATGGGAAAGTGTTCACAGTTACATTACAAAGCGTGGATTGGCCTGTACTCAGCAAAGCCTCTCGACTCAGCCCCTCTGCAATGAGTGCTGCCGCAGGTGCCCGGGGCAAGGGGCCCTGGTCGGCATGGCCACGGCCAGAGGATCGGTGTCAACATTTCAGTGCCCAGAAGCTGTGTGACTTTGTGGGGGGTCCCTCCAGAAGCTGACAATGAACTAAAGATAGAGTCACGTGTGAACAGTTTATTGGGGAGGTCGGAGTGTTAGACACTGGGAAGGAAGCAGGGAATTGGCTTACTGAGGGAGAAGCATGAAGAGTGGGGGGGGGTAAATGGCATCCCCTGGGGGACCCTGGGAGCTGTGTAGACCCCCCACTGAGGGCCGGGCATTACACACCAATCTGGAGCACCATCCGTCTGCTGCCTGAGGGGATTCAGCCCCGAGCACTATGGTCATCATCTTCCCAATTTTTATTTTAAAACGAGACAAAAATTAGATATGATTACAGGTAAAGAAAGGAGAAAGAGGGTGATGGGAGGAAGTGATGGCAGCTAAGGTCCCACCCCTCTGTCACGGCAGAGACTGAGCACTCGGTGCCTCCCCCACGTCTGGTGCTCACTGCAAACCCGGTGCTCCCCAGAGCGGGTTTCTTCAGTACTGAGGACCCACTTGCATATGGAAGAAATGTTCTGAAGGATTTTGACAGGGCACCATTAGAAAGTTCTTTTTTTTTAGATTGTCAAAATCTAAAATAGAGCAATTAAGAAAGTAAAGAATATATAATAACAGAACATTTAAGCGTGTGGGTACGTATGAATATATAGCTCCTTTTTTGTGTGTGGGACTGAGCCAAGATCTTGCCCTAAAAATCAAGCACCTGAGGTTCAGAGTCTGTCTCAGAAAAGCCTTCCCTTGCCCCAGCTGCTCAATCACTAGTCTGTGACACCCAAGTGACTCAATCTCTCCAGTCGCACGACTCACAGATTTCTCTCAGCAGCCTCTCCCCAGATCCCACCCCTGGAAGCCGCCAGTCATTTTGGGAGCTGTGCTGCTTGGCATCTATCCAGGGAACAGTCATTTCCTACCCAGAGTACTTGTGGCCCCAAAGAGTTCATGGGAGCCTCCCAAAATACGTCACTCTCTTCCCAGGACTAGTTCTTGTCCTGGGAGACCTGAGATCCATAAAAATTTAAAACTAGTTTTCTCAGAAAAGAAACACAGAAAACACAGAATTCCATATACTTTTGAAACTGACATGGCTAGAAAAAAAAGATCATATTACTTAGATCATAAAGCATCAGGTTGGGAAAAATGAGTGATTTATTGAAATTAGAGGCATTGTCGTGCTGCCTGTAGGACCACAAGAAAAGCTCTCTGGCTTCAGTGAACTATGTGTCCTGGGGCTCTCGCTGCTCATTAAGGAAAAATAAGGAAAATTTCTTAGCTCACAGAATAAGGAATCTTTTATTTTCCCTGACTTGCACCACCTGTCTCTCGTGTGGAGAAATTCAGTACTACCTTGAAGAGACAAGGACTCAACAGGCTATTGTAACTGATGGGGGGTTTGGGCTGTGCCCCCTGCAAATTGGGCCTTCACTGTTCCTGGGAGATGCTAGGCCCAAACACTGATCTTACTAGGATGGCAGGATTGCTCTAGCTCCTACAAAAGTCACATAGTCTTACAACTGTCTCTGGGGTAGAATTCTTGAATCCTCTCATGAACACACATACACACACATGACAGAGATTTCCTTTAAGCCTGGGATTCCTCAGGTTTGATTTCACGCTAGACAAGAAATTTTTGTTGGGGAGAAACCTTACAGATGAATCACAAGGCTGTTTAGGAATTTCAGCACTTTGAAAAATGAGAATGGATTTTTTTTGTCTTTGCTTTGTTTCAATCCTTTCTTTTTTCCCCCATAACTCACAAGAGAAAACCCTTTTCTAAGGTCAAACTTTTTTACAATTTAGTTTTCATGTCAGATTATTAAGGAGAAATATAAATTTCTTCATTTTATAAATGCACCAATTTTAGAGAAACACAGAATCCCATACACTTTCGAAAGTGACATTGCTGGAAAAAAATAAGTTATATGACTTAGGTCATAAAGCATCAGGTTGGAAAAAATTTCCCTTGTGAACGAAAAGTTCATTACTGACCAAAGATCCAAACATAAGTGGTTTAAAAGTTTCCCACTGTTGCTGAAATAGTAAGTCGTGCAAAGATGAACATAAAACTGGATATTTGTTTTTCATCCTGAAATATCTTCTTCTTGCCACTTTTGACCTTAAATGGAATTTGTACTGTCTCTGATTCACTGTTTCTCTGTGCTCCTTGGATGGATGGCTCAGATGAGCCTGCAATACTGCTTTCGAATATCTGTGCTCATGAATTTGTATTTAACATTCACAGACTCTACACCTTTCTATCTCATATCTTAAATACAATTTCTAAAACATACATTTTATCCAAAGGCCAAGAAAATTATAAGAAGTGCATGTAGAGAAAAACCCACTTACTTAACCATTAATTTTGTTTACCAAAATACAAAACTATATGGGAAATCTTTTACTTATCATTGCCTCAGCCTCTTCCACTGTGGAGTCTACTCTCATTGATTCTGGATAGTTCTATGAACAAAGGAAGTATTTCAGAGGAAGGATCAGTGGGTTTTCAGGTTGGCTGGCTTGGCAAAATTGTCTAGCAGAATTTCTGTGTCCAAAACTTGCCTGTGTCTACAGCACACGTGGCTTTGCTTAAATGCCATCACCTTCTTCCCTTACACTGCATGCAACTCAGTGGAGGAGTCGTTTTTCTTATGAACTGTCTAGTTATTATTGATTGATAAGTCCTCAGATTCTTAGAGAATCATTTTAACTCCATTTAACATCACAAGTTTACCCGTTAGTGGATTCTCGTTTGTCTATCTCTGGGGCCTCTATGCTGCACTTAAACCAAGAGAACTGTTTTATTCCCTGCTCTATCTCTGGCACCTAGATTAATGTTCGATATACATTGAGCAAATGCTTTCTTTCTAGTGTTTGGGAGCTTTCCCCCTTCCTAGCATAACTGTGAACAGAGACTTTGCTGGCCTGCGACCTAGTTTAAGGCCCCTTCACCACCCTGGCTGATTGTGTTCTGAAAATTTCTTCTTCCCACCCTTTGCCTCCTTGCTCTTCATTCATACAAAGTTTACAAAGAGGTACCCAACATACACAGAATATTTCATAAGTGCAGTAGAACCTCTGTAATTGGAACATCTAAGGGACTGTAACAAACTGGTTGACATAGGTGGTCAACACAAGGAACTAAGCCCACTATACTGATATACACATGTGGTATATCAGTATACCACATGGTATACCACATGGTATGTGTCTGGTCTACGAAAATTAGATCAACCTAAGGAGATAGTCAACTATGAAAGTTCTACTGATACTCAAAAATTTAGTAAGACATATTTATAAATGTCCCAAGATGATGACTTGGAGCTTTTCCATGCAGGGAATCATGTCTTGGAGTCATTTCTGTTTCACTCACGTTTGGCAAATAATACAATCTCAATAAACATTCGATGAAAGACAAAATAATCTTTTCCATTTCTAATGAGGGAAGTTTTGTGAAATCCAGGAGGTATTTGTAGTTATTTTGGGGCCAGGAGGAAGGTTTTAAGGAGAAGCCAAAATCCAGATGAAAGCAGATTCAAGTCAAAGATAAAACAATTCCTTGTAGTATTACTGTGTAACTGAACTCAAATCCGAAGGTAGCCACTACATTCTGTTTATCAATTTTTTTCTTTCAACATTATTATTATATATTTCAAATCTGCAGAAAAAAGGAAAGAATACCTGCTAGCATACCTACAACCCAGCATCTTAAAAATTTCATAATTACTTTTGCATTTTATTTAAAGAAGTCAAACATTAAAGATGCTGTTGAAACTCTTTCTGCCATACCATGTGATCCAATATTCCTACTTTCTACTCCTCTCTAGGATTGCCTGCTATCCCAATGAGGGCTTTATTATTCCCATGGTGTTGGTTATGGTATGGCCAAGCTGCTACAAAAAAAGAGACGCAACGCTTCAGCAGTTCAAGAATATATACCTTTATTTCTTTGTCACTCAGCCCCTGTGAGCAGCCCAGGATGAGGAGGCATCTCTCTTCCACAAGGTCTTTCAGGGAACATAGTTCTTTCCTTTTGTAACTTCATCAACTTCTGGACCATCATCGCCTGCTGATTGAAGCTGATTTCCTGACACTTCCAGGTTCCAGCTGGTGGGAAGGGATGGTGAGTCTAGACGGGGCACTCTCAGGTCTTAAGACACAGACCTGTACGTGGCAAACACCTCTTTCTCTCGCATTCCATGGGAGAGGACATAGTCACCTGACCACATAGCATGTCACAGGAGGTAGAGAAATATGGGCTAGCTGAAACTCTATTGCAATGGAGGAAGAAAAAGGGGATTTTGTAGCCAGTCAGCAGCCCCATGGCACCTGCTTTGAAATGATTACCACCTGCATCTGGCTACCTCAACCCTATAGAGGGAAATGGCAAACTAGCCTAGGCCACCCAAACCTGGACATGCCAAAGGAGCATGTGAACGTGGGCATGCTTCTGCCTCAGTCTAGTGGGAAAACTTCTAAAATCAATTGTATTAGTCAATATGATGCTTGATGCCTGTACTATATGGCTCAGATGTGACTGCTTTGCTAAAGGTTTTTACATTTTCAATTGTAAATAAGATAGGGCTTCCGTTTTATGCTTTTTGTTCATCTATTGAGATGATCATATGATTTTTTACCTTTAATACATTAATAATGAATATTTTATCAAGAAATGTTCCAGCATTAATCTAGTCTAATAAAGTACTAGGATAAACCCTATTTTGTCATTACACATGGTATATTTTCAAGTGCTGATTTTAATTTGCTGTATTTTATTTGGGATTTTTGCATCTGCAATTGTAACTAGGATTGTTCCGTAACTGTCTTTTCTTGTCTTTCTGTTTTGTCTAGTTCCCATACTAAAGGCCTATTAGCCTGATAAAATTATGTTGGTAGCTAACCTTTTACAATATAAACTCTGCAAAGATTTGTAATGGATGGGGAATGTTTGTTCCTTGAAGTTGCCAAAAACTTGCCAGTAAAACTGTCTAGGTCTTTTGCTTTGGGAGGGTAATATTTTGTTTCCTGATCCAACTTTTTGAGTTGAGTGAAGTAGTTTAAATGTTCTTTTAAAAAAAGAATATTTGCACTTAAGGCTATATATTTACATCAAAGTATGATTTTCACTGCATTCCACATGTCTTTGATACACATGACATCCATGGTCATTCATAATTCTCATTGTAACTTTTTTCTTTAACCCATATAGTAGACTGAATAGGGCCCACCCCCGACTGCCACATGTTCTAATCTCTGGAACCTGTGCCTCTTACTTTACATGGCAAAAGGCAGATTGTCCCCCATAGCCTCCAGATGGCGTTTAGCCCTGACATCTTGATTTTAGCACAGTGATACTGATTTCAGGTTCCTGATCTCCAGAACTGCCAAAGAATAATTTAAGCTATGTTAAGCTACTGAGTTTGTAGTAATTTGTTATAGCAGTAATTGGAAACTAATACACATCTATCCAGGAATTATTTGGAACTACATCTCTAAGTTTCCCAATAGATGTTTGATAATTTTTAATGCTATTTTTTATTGATGTCTACTCTAATTACTTTTAATTGGAAAACTATTATTCACAAGACATTGGTTAGTTGAAATTTTTAGACAATTTATGTTGAGCTATATATAGTAAATGTTTATGAATACTTTACTTGTACTTGAAAATCATGTGTAGTCTTCATTTTGGTTTGTGGTGTTGTCTTTGTATTTATTAGAATAAAGCTTTTTTTTTCCTGTTCACATTTTCTCTATTCTCATTGATTCAGAGGCTTCTCAATCAAACAGTTCTGATACACATTAAATTATCCCCATGGGTTTATGTCAGTTTTTCTTTTTTGCATTTTGGGTCTATGTTGTTAGATGCATACAATCTCAAAACATTTATATTGCCTCTCCCCAAACCTTTGAAGCTCTAGTTCTACTCCTGTGATGTCTGTGCTCCTGTCCCACATCATCACCAGGTCAGTGGCTGAAATGACTCAGGTCCTAGTCAAGAGATTGTGCCCTTCCTCTCTTGCCATATACATTTATAGCTTTGAGACTCACCCAGCACGTACCTGACCTCCAATTCCTTTCTTTTCTTCTTTGCATGTAGAAATGCTGTCTACTTCCGGACCTCTGGCATTTTGTGTAATCTTTCCATTCATGGTCCTTAGATATATTTCAGTGGGTTTGAGATCAATGTCTTTATCTTATCTATTCTTTCATGTATTTGGAGAAGCACCCAGAGCCATCTTGCCTGGAAGTACTCCTACATTATTTAAACCAATTGGAGTAGGGTATTCTTTTATTTGGCACTCAGTGACATGGTACTATTCTCTCCATTTTACAGACAAAAAAAAAATTGTCTGAGAAGGCCAAGAAGCTAATGACTATCCCAAAGGCACATAGCTCACAAGCAAAGGAGCCACAAAATCGCCTAAGTCATGTGCATGCAAAGTCTGGGTTCTTTCTTTTATTGTGTTGTTAGGTAGAGGAGAGGGAAGACAGGTGGCAAGGCTGAGGGTGGAGAAAGGGAATCAATCAGAGTGCAGAAAAGAAACCACAATGTAGATTCTTACGTTTGAGCCTTTTCCCTAGTTGGGACATTAGCAGGAAGAAGCTCCTGGGGAACTTAAGGGACTGGGGCTTCATTACATCTAATTAGCATTATGGTTTTGACCCCCAGGGGTTTTTTCATGAAGGAAAACACAAGTAAATGCCATGTGAGATTGCTTTGTATTTGTGATCACTCTGTCACCCACTTAACTTGGTACCGGTACTCATTCTTGACACTGGAAATGGAGGACTAGGGAACATCATGACGGACCTAATAATACTTCTTCCAAAAGAACATTTTTGCAGTCTTAAAAAGAATGGCTCTTCTATCCACAGTTGGGCCAGCACACCTTTATTCCACCTTTGCCAACCATTTTCTGACTCTTCCACTGTCTACACCCATGACTCTAGCTTGTTGCATTGATAACACCACCATAGCTGGATTAAATGGATGCTGTCAGGCCTAGGGTTTTCTGATAATTCCTACTTTTCTGGCTTTGTTTGGATCACATGCTTCCCCAAGAAGAGCACACAGCCTCTCTGTGATTCATAGATCCTCCATTTCAACCATCTGTCCATGAAACAGTCCCTAGGGAGCAAAGCAGACCTCTTAAAAATGGGTTCTTCTGCTATGTCTGCATCTCTTCTTGCAAATGCTTTTGAAGACTATCAAAAGCGACCGTACACCATTCATCATCAGAGAAAATTAATGCTCTCCCAGCCATGTTCCCCGTCATTACTTCCCTCTTAGCCTCAACATTCAGCCAATTACAGTCATTTGAAAGGAATCTATTTCCATTTTCTGATCCTTTTGTTTAATATAACTGTCTTGAAATTTGAACCAGCAACACTCTTTCTTTTCCTTTCTTTTTCCCACCCATTGAACTAGACAAGAAACTGCTAAGTATTCTTTTTCCCTTCTCTCTTGGTAAGATGATATTTACCACATTGGCCAAGTTACTAGAACTGGAAGCTTTCCATATCCCTAAGAAACTTCCCAGTTATCACAACATGCAGTCAGCAGATATGATACAAATAAAGTTAAAATTAAATCAGCTGCAGGAATGTGCTTTCCAGTGTGTATAAATAGTTTTTTCAAGAATGAACTCTCTCCTGATTAAAAAAAAAGCAATGTATTTTATGAAATTAGATGATTGATAGAAACCTGACGTATAGAATTGAGGGAGCATATGGAACATACAGCAATACCAGAACGCACAAATAGCGTTAGAGTAATTTTATTGATGAAATGATCATAGCATGGCAATTGAATAATGAAATCTGTTTTCTAAATTCCATGGAGCATTTATTTCATGGGATGTTCTCCAAAATAACGAGCCCAGGATTTTACCAGACATCTCTTGTGCACACTTTCAAGTTCTCCTAAAACTAGAAGCTGCAGTGCACCTGCTTCTGCACAGACTCTGACCAGCTTTGACTGCAAACTCCTTTTTAAATACACATTTTCCTGAACTTTCTGCAAAGTTGAGATCTCTATCATCTCACTGGTCTTTCTTGGCATAAGGGAAAGGACAGCCAACACCCTAAAGCAAAGGTTCACTCACCATCAACCTTCCTCTGGAAATTCAAATGTTTCATTTCAGCTTGATAAAATCTGTGACCTCTGAGGGTTTCAGGAAAGTCAAAGTTAATTATTTTCATATGTCAAGTTGCGTTTTAAAATTTCACTAGAGTTATTTACACTTTACAAACACTGAATAGTAAATCAGCCGGCAGTTACATGCTATAGAAAACCACTGGGAGGACCCGCCAGGGAACGAGTTTGTATGGAGTGAGGTGAGTCTGTGAGTTTGCTCAGTGAGCGCATCTGAGAGGAAGTTGGCCCATAGTGAGTCTGAGAGCGAGTTGGCAGGGTGAAATGCATCTGAGAGTGAGTTTGCACAGGGAAGTGTGTCTGAGAGCGAGTATGCATAATGAATGTGTCTGAGAGTGAGTTTTCAGGTAGTGAAATATGTCTGAGAGTGAGTTTGCACAGGGAATTGTGTCTAAGAGTGAGTTTGCATGTAGTGAGATGTGTCTGAGAACAAGTCTGAATAGTGAGTGTGCCTGAGAACAAGTTCACATAGTGAGTATGTCTGAGAGTGAGCTGCTGTAGTGAGTGTGCCAGAGACCGAGTTTGCATAGTGAGGTGAGTGTGAGAGCGAGTTGGTGCACAGAAGTGTCTGACAGCGAGCTTGCATGGTGAGATGTGTCTGAGAATGAGTTTGCTTGGAGAGGGTGTCTGAGAGGGAGTTGGCCCATAGTGAGTCTGAGAGCAAGTTGGCAGAGTGAAATGCGTCTGAGAGTGAGTTTGCACAAGGAAGTGTGTCTGAGAGCGAGTATGCATAGTGAGTGTGTCTGAGAGTGAGTTTTCAGGTAGTGAGATGCATCTGAGAGTGAGTTTGCACAGGGAAGTGTGTTTGAGAGTGAGTTTGCATGTAGTGAGATGTGTCTGAGAGTGTATTTGCATAGTGAGTGTGTCTGAGAGTGAGTTTACATAGTGAGTGTGTCTGAGAGTGAGTTTTCAGGTAGTGAGATGTGTCTGAGAGCAAGTTTGCATAGTGAGGTGAGTCTGAGAGAGAGTTCGAATAGTGAGTGTGTCTGAGAACAAGTCTGAATAGTGAGTGTGCCTGAGAACAAGTTCACATAGTGAGTATGTCTGAGAGTGAGCTGCTGTAGTGAGTGTGCCAGAGAGTGAGTTTGCATAGTGAGGTGAGTGTGAGAGCGAGTTGGTGCACAGAAGTGTGTCTGACAGCGAGTTTGCACAGTGAGTGTATCTGAGAATGAGTTTGCACGGGGAGGGTGTCTGAGAGTGAGCTGGCAAAATGCAGTGTGTCTGAGAGAGAATTTGCACATAGTGAGGTGAACCTGCCAGTGAGTTCGCGTAGCGAGGCGCGTCTGAGAGTGAGTGCACAGTGCAGGTGTCTGCCTCCCTCCCTGCCTTCTCTCCAGGGGAAGCCGTGCGCTGCCTGCCTTCCAGGGGGCTGACCTGCCGGAGGTACTGTAGAGTTGGGCAGCCCGACCTCCAGGCTGGAGTAAGGAGCAAAGAGATTCTTGAAAACGGGCCAGAAAACACAGTGACAGCTTTGGATTCTTTCCAGGGGCCAGGAAAGAAGCACTACAGATACAATCATTTCTCCACAGCGTTGTCTCTAAAATCTTTCCACAGAGTCAGAAGTAAACAAGCTTAGCAAAGAGCATATATTTCATATGGACATCCTCACGGGACATTTTTAGGATGTTAAAGTCACCGCGTTGGTGGAGTGAAGGAAACCCAGGACGCAGAACGGGGAGGTCTAAAGTGCAACGCTGCTAGCAGGCCCCGGCTGTGCGGGCCTTAACTTTCCTTCTGTCGAAGGGGAGGTGGAGGAGACCTGCTCCTTAGGGTTACAAGGAGGGCAAAATGAGATTGACGGAAATATAGTTTGTCACGATGGCGTCTGTCCCACATATATAGATATGCAAAATATCATTAGGGACAGTCCCAAAGAGCGCTTTCCTCTTGGAAAGGGACAGGCCATCCTTCTTGGATGTTTGAGAAGTAGGAGAGTGCCCTGAATGTCCAAAGTCTTTTTTTTCCTCTTTTGAGAAAAGAGATCAACATTGACCTTCTTCACCTTGTGAAGTAGTGAGATGGTTGTGCACTGTGGCCCCTCCTGAGGATGCAGTGATCACAGATTGTCCTTAGAATAATTTGCAATTAAAAGACCTGTGGTGCTCTCACAGGGCTACATTCAAGAACTAGAGGACTCAACTTGGGTGACAGAACCCGCACAGCTATAACCTCAAAATACTCCCAGTCGTTGAGAGGGTATAAGCCTACAAATGCTGTCACTCTCCTTCCCACCCTCCATGTTCTTGGAAAAATATGTCATCAAGTAGAGCAAAGAAGCTGAAGGAACTTTCTCATAGAAATTATGCCTAGGTATGGGTCTCTGTTCTAGGTCAACAGCTTGGCATCAAATGGACATTGATGTCCTGTAAACCAAAAGCAACCACAACTGCAAATCACTACACATATTTAAATAAATATTTATGCTTTAAACTGTAAACACCTCAAACTAATGTCTCATTTTCAGAAAAGTAATCTGAGGCCCAAAGTGTCTCCTTTGGTCACGTAGCTCGATCAGTATTTTCCCCATATTCTCCTCTTGCTTTGTGAGTAAAGGTCTGTATCAAGAGTGATCAAGAGTATGCTGGCCCCATTGCAGTCAAAAGGGTTAAAAATTCCATAAAACTGTACTTCTTCTTTCTTATAGATGAGGAACCTGTAACTCAATTTATTTTTTTTTAAACATGTATTTTATTATTCTTCATTACATTATTCCCCCCCTCACCCTCCAGTGGTAAGACAGAATTGATTTACAGAGAAGAATACAGAAAACACTAAAGCTCCTGGTAGAGGGAGAGAACTCAAGTGGGGAAAAGGAAGCTCTCTCCATTTCTCTCCCAGTCTTTCCCCGTCTCCCCCTTTAGGCCTTTAGTCTCAAGGTATATATAGGTGTATGGGTTCCTTGGCCAGGAAACGAATGAATACAGTCCCTTCAGCCGGGGGCAAGGTCAATGAATGTATCAATGAATGGATACAGTCCATTCACGGAATTGAGGGCTAGGAAATTCACAAGAAATCGGCCTAGGCGTAGGAGATGGGGGTTCCACATTTAGTCCTAAGTGTAAAGTGAAGGAGACACCAAGGCACAGGTGTCTCCTCAGCAGTTGTCCAGCCTTTTTGGCTATTGGAGCCTCTGATGGGGATTGGAGATCCCCCTCCTTGCCTGTCATCAGCCCACTGGCTCTTCAGCTGGCTGCCGCAGCAACGACACCACCAAAGAGGAGGCAGCAGGTCCGCCAGCTCCGCTGAGCTGGCTAGGGCGCCGAATGTCCTGCATCAATTCTCCCTCTCTGAGTAGAAACCCCAACTGTTCTTAGGGAAAAGGGGCGAAGACTGGATCTAACTGCTTCCTGCTGAATCGGGTGATAATAGAAGGGGGCAGTTAGGGTTTCTCCGGAGGGAGAGTGGTACAGGGATTCATGGACTGGAACCATCTTTATTGCGTGTGGCTTGATGACATTTCTGGAAAACATAAATCTGATTAGTGTAATCAGTAATAGGCAAAGGTAGAACAGTGTCAGGTCAGAAGCACCTATTCAGTGATGCTAAAAAAAAAAAATTGGGATTTTTTCTTGCTGTTTCCTAAATAATAACTTCAAACTTTCTTTTGGCTCACAAGTGTAGGTGGTCTGTGATTGGCTGTCTTCATTGCCTGCCTCCTAGAAGATGGAGGGTTCC
>CAUYON010076247.1:0-59269 GCA_963573935.1 Arctocebus calabarensis
AAAAACAATGAAGTGTTCTGTGTGCTAACAACATAGCTTAAAAAAAAAAAAAAGGTAAAACAAAATTCTGCATTTTTATAAAACTTGATAAAAAATAGTATTTCAAACTGTACAGTCACCAGAAGTACACACTTATCAAAAATGCACACACTTCACTTGGCATCCCCAGCACCTGCAGCTTTCTGTGCCTGGTCTGTTTTGGCATCTCCATTTTCTGCAGGGTTATTTCCCTCCTTGCCAGCATCAGCTTTTCCCTTTTTCCCTTTGGGTACCTTCTCTCCCTTCTTTGCAGGGGCCTTTTTAGGCTTGGGCTCTGGCTTTGGAGGAGCAGGTTTAGCAGACAACCTTGCGGATCTTCTCTGTGGTTCGTCCTTTGCCTGGGCTTTATCTCCTTTAGCATCCCCTTCAGCCTTTCTCTTGGGCATGGTGGCAACGGCGGCGGGACATAGGCGCTGTACGCGGGGATGCAGCGACGTTCGAGCTTTGGTCAGCCCGGGGGTCGTTCTCGCCTCCTCTTCTTCACACTGCTCAGGCCTAGACATCATTTTCTAATTATCCCTTCATAAACTTTTAATAAGGCAGATATATTCATATCTGTGTATTTTGTGTTTATGTACTATATATATTTATATTATATAGCTAGATAGATATCTGTGCTTTATATATAAAAGAGTAAGATTTTTCACATACCCTCTCTTGAGAAATAACTATTTTTCTCTTAGAGATTATATCAATCCTGTTGATAATGCATAATTTAAGTCTTCTTAATTCTTCCTAGTGATTTTTTTTTTTTTTTTTTGAGACAGAGCCTCAAGCTGTCACCCTAGGTAGAGTGCTATGGCATCACAGCTCACAGCAACCTCCACATCCTGGGCTCAAGCGAGTCTCTTGCCTCCACCTCCCAAGTAGCTGGGACTACAGGCGCCCGCCACAATGCTCAGCCATTTTTTGGTTGCAGCCGTCATTGTTGTTTGGCGGGCCTGGGCTGGATTCGAACCTGCCAGCTCAGGTGTACGTGGCGGGCGCCGTAGTCTGGTGTGTCACAGACACCGTGGCAAACACTTTTTTTTTTTTTTTTTTTTTGTAGAGACAGTCTTACTTTATTGCCCTTGGTGGAGTGTTCCTAGTGATGTTTTGTAGTTTTCAGTACACTGGTCTTGAAAATATTTTGTCAAATTTATTACTCACTTTTATATTTTTTTACTATATTATACTATAATAAATATATTTAATCTTTTTACTTTTTTTACCTGTTGTTATGACATAGAAATATAATTGATTTAAAATTTTCTTCATTTATTTTTTATTGAGGTAAAATATGCATGTATAATTTAGCATCATTACCATTCTAAAACATATAGTTTAGTGGTTATAAATATATTTATGTAATTGATTTTTGTATCATGATCTTGTATGCTGCCATCTCTTTTTCTTTCTTTCTTTCTTTTTTTTATTTTTCCTTTTGAGACAAGGTCTTGCTTTATTGCCCTGGCCTCATCATAGCTCACTGCAACCCCAAACTTCTGTGCTCAAATGATCCCTCTGCTTCAGCCTCCAAAATATTTCGGTCTACTTGTTCATGCCACCATGCCAAACTAATTTTTTCTTTCCTCCTCCTCTTTTTTTTTAGTAGAGACAGGGTCTCAGAGTTTTGCTATGTTGCTCAGGCTGGTCTTAAAGCCTGGTCTCAAGTGATTCTCCCTCTTCAGCCTCCCAAAGTGCTAGGAATATAAACATGAGCCCCTGTACCTAGCCTGCAATCTTAATAAGCTCACTTATTTTTTTAGTTTTAGTAGTCCTAAAATGTTTTCAATTCTAGTTGTTTTTTGTACATTGTATAGAGTTTTCTACATGGATGATTGAGTTTTCTACTAAAAAGATAATTTTAGCTCTTTCCTTTTTATCTACGTGCTTTTTAGTTCTCTTTGTTGTGCTATTGTACTTGCTACATGGTCTCTCACTATCTTTGGTAACTGTTCCTGGTCTTAGAAGAAAAAGCATTAAATCTGTATTAAATTTATGAAGTTTCCTTTATGTTTAGTGTTCTCAGAAATGGATGTTAAAATTTTTCAAAAGCTTTTTCTGTATCTACTGAGATTATTCCTTCTTTTTTGTTTTTGTTTTGCTTTTAATTTAGTCTGTTAGTGGCTCGGAGCCGTGGCTCAACGGGCTAAGGCTCCAGCCATGTACACCTGAGCTGGCGGGTTCAAATCCAGCCAGGGCCTGCCAAACAACAATGACGGCTGCAACCAAAAAATGGCCGGGCGTTGTAGTAGGCGCCTGTAGTCCCAGCTACTTGGGAGGCGGAGGCAGGAGACTCGCTTGAGCCCAGGAATTGGAGGTTGCTGTGAGCTGTGATGCCATAGCACTCTATCCAGGGTGACAGCTTGAGGCTCTGTCTCAAAAAAAAAAAAAAAAAGTTGACTTTGTACTACCTGTGAGTAAAACACAAAAGGATTCACAAAAGACCCTGGAATGAAGCCCTTTGGACGTCATTCAAGAAAAAGTCACTGCAATCCAAGTCTACTAGTTTGATAGTCAGTAAAAAAAGAGAACACTCAAAGGAAAGGAGGTGATAGTAAAGCAAAACTGTCTATGAAGTATCTCAGCAGAGAGTATTATGATGATGAAAGGCATCAGCAGACAGAGGCACTTTGCATGTAGCCGACAGAAGCAGAGGTTCTCCTGGAGCAAACGCACATGGAAATACCCAGAGTGTAATTGACAGAAAATGTTATCACAGACCCTAGGACACTCTTCTCCTAGTAGCTACGTACAGCCTGGAATACTCCCTTGACCTCACACAGTATAGACAGAAATGTGCCTACGGAAGAAAACATTCTTAGGTAGACTATCTTTATATACAGTGGATATATGGGACAACGCCAGCACACCAGACAGCATTGCACTTACATGTGTCACAGGCAACATGAGAAGGTATGTACCTGACAGTGATTACGGGGTCCTCATGGCAAAATGTGGACACGAACATCATTACAGGGTTTCCTTGACAAGCTACCATCTGCTCACAAATGGAATTTAAAACTTAAAAGTATATTGTGTTCCATGTAAACATACACAGCTATATTACAGATGGTTGCAGATACTGTACAATACGAACATGATTATAAATACATAGGCCAAAGGCCCAAGCTTCATGGTAAAATACTAATTTGGGTGGCAGGGGGAACCATCCATTGAATATAGGCTTTAAAAACATACGCAAAATAATTTCGTGCTCTTATATATGCGTTTAGCAATAATTCTTAAGGCTGCATGGAAGCCGTTGTCAAAGAAAGCCATTGTTTTAGGACAAAATAAGAACAAAAATAAAACATTTTATTTTTGTCAGCTCGATTTTTTTTTTGCAGTTTTTTTGGGCCAGGGCTGGGTTTGAACCCACCACCTCTGGCATATGGGGCCAGCGCCCTACTCCTTTGAGCCACAGGCACTGCCCTGTAAGCTCGATTTGTAATAAGAAATTCTGTGTACAGTTTTCTATGAAAAAAATTAATCCACCTCAACGTCCAAAGTCAAGCATAATGAGCCCATAGCAGGCAAGTGGGCATTTCTAGTTTTAACTTTGGGTCTCTATGGGGATGGGTTGACCTAAGAAAGTTGGTTGCATATAAGTTCAACATGCTAGTCACACAAAAAGCCAAACATGCTGTGCTCCTTCAAAATCAGCCACAGACAAACTGAACAAAACATCTATTGCTGACTGCCCAGCAGCCCCTTTTACCAAAAACTATTCCCCTCTCCCTTCCTGCCATGAGGCTGACGGAGCAGCCCACCTTCTTTCTCTTCACAGAGACCTGATCTTGGGTCGGACACATAACCAAAACCAAACCTGCGCCTTCCCAGAGCTGTGCACAGTGGAGCTAGTAGATTTCTATGAAACTGGCAAAAATGGATGTCTCAAAAGACAAAGAGTCGAAGATGTAGCTTAAGAAGATCTTTTCTGTACTGCGGGTGGGAGTGTATGTTGACATAACAACTCTGGAAGTACTTTCCCATTAACTCATAAAGTTGAAGGATTTCACAAATGCTGCAACACAGCAGCAGTTGTGTCCTACGTTCAGTATATACATGAGGGAAGCGTCAACACACGCATACAAGGAAACCGAAATGCTTACAGACAGCTCTGGTCACAGACACAAAAAACTGGAAACACCCAGTCAAATGCCCAGTGATAGGAATATGGATCAATCATGGCATAACGTATGCTATAATTTATGGATTAACATAGTATAATTTATACTATAATTTTTGATAAGTTAATCACAAATCAAAATATTATACAGCAGTGACAGCTTGGATAAATCTTAATAATGTAAGACTGAGTGAAAAAGCAATTCTCAAGAGACTTTATAAACCAAGGATGCTCATAAAGTTCAAAGCCAGGCAAAATGAAACAATGTATCACTTAAGCATACATGTAGATAAAGAAGGGTAGAGCAAGAAAATGATAAACAATGTTCAGCATGGTATTCACCTCTGGTGAGGGACAGATATAACAAAGAAATAATGTTCTGATCCTTAGAGTAGGCAATGCGCTCCCAGGTTTTCATTTAAAATATGCATAAATAAAATGAAAGAAGGCCACACATGGACGGTTGGTGGTTTTTCATGAACTGGAATTATGATGACTCTAATTCTGCCCATGAAGGCTGCAAAGAATGGGAAGAAAAGAAAAGAAAAGAAAATCCTATTAGGAAAGACAATACCAATGAGGAGAAAATTCAAGGACTTTCAATGATTCCAAGTACAGTCTAATACTTGGTATGCTAGGATCATTCCATCTTCCAGATTCCAGCCCATTTTAAAAGGAAGAGTCTTAAAACTGTCAGGCCAAGTTATGGAACTGTCATCTTCAAGCATGGCGACTCTTTCACCTGCCAGACAAGGGCACCTCTGGTGCAGCTGGTGAGAGTGAATTGTAATGAAAGAAGAGAAATCAACTCCTAACAATAGCAAAAAAGAAAAAAATTCTGATTTCTAATTTAACAATTCCCAATTTTTTTAAGATTATATTCTTTATATTTCTATAAGAAATTAATGTAATTTAATCTCTGGTACAGCTGGAATCATCTGGTATGATGGCTCTATCAATCATCTGTATTGTTGGTTGGGAAGGGGAGGATTATTTCACAATATCCTCACCCAAAAGATAATTGATAGGAGTTAGAAACACGTGTACTCTCTTCTCCTCACTTTTACCCTTGTGATGTGAAATTTACCTCAACCATTTTTTTTTAATCTCAATTTCCTCCTTTTAAAACCAAGTGACAGGCTTAGTTCTCTTCCACCAGAAACTTTTAAAAATATGTTTTCACTTTCAAGAAGCATTTGAACACATCAGCGTAAGGTCAGCAATTCTGACAGGCAGAAGCCAGATATAGGACAGATTTGTTTAGCATTTGAGTCCCCAGGTTTTTTAAGACCAATTTCGTGGAGGGATTTTGAAGAGAATATTTCTCCTACACAGCAAGGCTCTTATTAATTTGAAGACGGTGTTCTAGTTTTACCAGAAATAAATTTTTAAACTCCTACGTGTGTGAAAGAAAATGAAAACAGAAAAATAGATTTGCCTGTAGAAATATAATGGACCTAGCAATGGTTCCTCAACTTTGAGAAGCCTAAGAACTCTAACCCCTGGAGATTATGCTAAATAACATGCAGATTCCTAAGGCTCTCCCCACACCTACTGATTTAGAAACTGGACAGGTGAGATCAGAAAGCTGCATTCCTGACACTTGGCCATTCTAACAGAGACCCCTGAACAGCAATCACAGAATACAGGATCCTGTACCTTACACTGAAAGACCTAACGATCGTGTGAAGTGTCCTGGACATTAGGCACATTCTAAGCATTTCTCTTTCCAACTTCATCCATAAGTTTAAAGAGCTACTTTTGTGGCCTTTGGAAGTTAATGCACTTGCAAAAATATCTCCACTTCCTTACCCATAAAACCTGATAGCCAATTTTTAAGAAATAGCATAGTGACGAGCCAGTTTTAATCACTTGAAATTGCTTTTTTCTTTAGCTACCCTACATCTGAATGAAAGCAAATTACTGCCAAATAGTAAGATTGAAAAACCAGTAAGAAAAAATTCTTCATGCTGAGGGACAAAGAATAACAGGTAACATCCCACCCCTGGTCTGCCTTGTTTTCACTTCACATTAGAATAAGCCTTATCTTCCTTCAGGACCAAGTACATCCAGAAAGAGGCTTCTCATCACTGCAGCAAGGTGGGGGGGGATTGCTTACTGAGTTAATGTGTATTGATTTCACAAACATTTCAAGTCAGTCCATTACAGAAGTGGGAGGGGAATGAGGATAAAGACCTGCCATCGCTTATGTTTATTCTAGCTATCCATTGATAAACTCCTTTATAGATTTTGGATAAAAAGCACATTGCCATGTTCTATGCTAAGTATCAAATGTGCTAAAAGTATCTACCATCCATAGATTGTGATAAGATCATAATACTACTTGATTAAAAGATATACGCATATACCAAGAGCTTTTTTTTTTCCTTAACAAAATGTGATCTTCTGACTTAGATAGAAATTTCATCTTCAAGTCTCTACTGCTACAAAAGCTATTTCTGGGATCAGCACCTGTAGCACAGTGGTCATAGCACCAGCCACATACATTGAAAGTGGAGGGTTTGAACCCGGCCTGGGCCAGCTCAACAACCGCAACCAAAAAATAGCCTGGCATGGTGGGCACCTGTTGTCCCAGCTACTTGGGAGGCTGAGGCAAGAGAACTGCGTAAGCCCAAGAGTTTGAGGTTGCTGTGAGCTGTGACAACAAAGCACTCTACCCAGGGCGACATAGTGACACTCTGTCTCAAAAAAAAGCCATTTCCAATGGTCAAACCACATCTTTCTCAGTCCCCTGCCTGCCTCCTGCCTCCCCTCACCCACCAGCACTTGCACAGGTACTTAGCAGATCCCCCTTTGTTCACAACCTTATTTTCAAGGAAGAGAATCACCCAGTAAAATTTCTTATATAAACTAGAATCTATAGAGGAGGAAGAGTATTAGGGTTTCATGAGGAGAACGAAAGTCCACAGAAACATTTCTGTCATCAGGTCATCTGTTTCACTGAGTTGGGAGAATCAGGAATCTTAGTTCTCAGTGACTTAGTGATAAGAACAGAATTTATAGCTCATATTCCAAAAATCATGACAGTAACCCCTGACAATATCTTTATCTCAAAGTTTTCAATCTTAGGGGATTATACCATGAGAAAATGTCACAGAAATAAAACTTCCTTCTTCAAGGAAATGACTAAAATTGCACCCATACACCCCGCCCCCTCCAGCCCATCCCCAAGAGCTCTGCCAGTTTCCTTTGGATATAGACTTTTGTTTAAGTATATTTTGGTTTTGCACATTAAAATTTTTTTTATTCTAATTTTCTTAGAATTCTTGATTCTTACCTTATTCTTTAATTCTTTTATCTCCTAACAGATTTTGCATTTCCAGTTTCACTGCTGTTTTTCCATATGTAAAGATCCATGATTATAATAATTTGCTGGTGGACTATAACAAAATGCCATCCCTTGCCACTTAATACTTTTTGCCTGGAAACTGTCCCACACTAATACTGCCAGCCATGTTTTCTTTTTTGCTCACCTGGGATCAGTGTCCATTTATTTGTCAAACTTAGTTCCATTGGTTCAAGCATTTTTCTTGAAAACAACATGGAGGCAGATTTTGTTTTTGTTTTTGTTTGTTTTTTTCTTACTGCATTTGAGACACTATGTCCTCTCTTAGGGAAATTTAATGAAGTTTTGCTGGTGCAACTGCTTATCACAGTTTCTTATAAACCATGTGTTCATTTTGTTTTCATTGTTTTCAATTTCAAAAGATACAGATGGATTAAAAAAAAAAACTAAACAGGGATATAGAGTAAAAAATATGAGCTTGCCTTACCCATATTCATCTCTATGAACTTCAATTTATATTGATTCTCTGCTATAAGAGAAAACAGTTTGGTGATACATCATCTCTTTTCCTGTTTGACTCCTTCATATGTATAATATAATTGTTACCTTAATCATGTAATTATATTCCTAGGTCTCTATTTATCAAAGAATAAATAAAGAATACCATTTGACTACCCATTATGAAATAGGAGAAAACATACTGTTATATGTTTCACTTGGAGCCCCTCTCTTTTTTATCACCTATATCATCATTTTACAGCATTGACTTTTAGAGTATTTCCATTTTGTTCAGTAAATATAATTTATCTGCCATGCTTTACACATTGGTTAATTATGAAAAATGAAAACTAACAAAATATTTCTGATATTACAATTAGGTAAATATTTTTCTTCAGGGCAGATACGGATGGTAAAACTAAATCAATTAGAGGAGATATAATCCTTTGTCACTATACCAGTTCCATGCAATAAGTTCTAATGAGTTTTTTCTTATAAATCATCCATTACTCAGAATTCTATCACATTTTCAGTTTATCTCATATTAACTTGGGATTTCCTTTGCACATTTTTGTTTTTCCAAGAATTTCTAATTGCCTTTCTTTTTTTCATGTTGGCAGAAGAAATATGTCTTAACTGCAGCAAGATCATCTAGTTGGTCAGTTTTGGACACATTACTGCTCAGCTGTGCATATGTACATATACATATATATATGTGTGTATGTGTGTGTATATGTGTGTGTTTTAGTGTCACTGTTTTATGTTTGTTCTTGGTTGTTACATTTTCTACTTTCTTCCAGACTTTCTTCTTCTAGACTTATCTTCCAAAAAAACTTTTTAGAGACTACCTACACACAGTAGGTAAAATCGTAGTCCTTTCTTGTCTGAAAACTAGGGATGGGTCAGCAGAAGGTCTCCTGTTCAGAGTTTCAAGAACAGACACGAATCAGCAAATGAGGCAGGTGAACACAAGGAGTCTTCAGAGACAAAGCCCCAGCTGTGCTTAACTGTGTTCATCAGGGGGACCCTTGGGTTAGAGTCTATAGCCAGCTACTCTGTGTGGGTTGCTGGTGGTGACATGTCTAAACCCATTTGTTTGCTTCTAGAGGCTGATTGCTCCTGACTCACCCACCCTTCCTACTGGTGGGATCTTAGTACATTTATAAATGATAGGATCTCTTTTTATCCAAGGAGGGTTTCCCAAGGTTTTACTAGAAAAACAAGTTTGTTTGTTTTTGGTTTGTTTGGTCTAAGAATGAATTAAGAAAGTATAACTTAAAAAATTCTTTTGGTCTTAAAATTAGAACTATCCAACAGAAGTATAAACTTACAGGAAATTTTTTCACTGTTACATTGTTTTCTTCTCTCGACTTTCCAATGGAGAAGATAAAATTCTGACTTTCAATTATGGCCATAATTTCAAATTTCTGTGAATTAACTCAATTATTTATAAATCATCACCATAATAAAAGCAATGTTCTTTTCTCAGTATTTAATGAGTAGGTCGCACAGATGGGGTCAGAATTCATCTGCGGGTCATGAGATTGTAGAAGTTTTTATTGTTTTCTTAGGGGGAGGGGCTCCTCTCTAGTTCTTAAATTATTGAAATTGCCAAATATTTATAATGAAATTTTAAAGTTTAACAAGTAGAAGTAGGAATGATTACAGTTTGGTTTATTATTTTTAAGAATAAAAAATAATTATATGTCTCTATTTTTAAGAAAAAGATCTGCATAAAGGAAAGTGCCCTTGTTAACAAAAGGCAGTCAATATTGTGAGAAGGCTAACTTAATATTTCCTAGAGCCTGTAAGAACCCCTGAGAAGAGCGCTGATGGCCTGGAAACTTCTAAATACGTGATGGAAAGTGTTATGCCCGTCATCTCCATTCTGATAAAAAAGGTAAGTCAACCCAGAAGAGACAGCCCTCATTCCACACTGCTTTGTAGTTTCTGCCTCTTTCTGCTGAATTGGAGGAGTCAGAAAGCAGCAGGATGATCAGGAAAATGGAAAGCAAACTAGGTGCTAGGAGGAGGTGGGATAGTCTCTCTCACTTTAGCAGAAAAAGACTTACAAGAATTTGGCTATCTGAAAAAATGGGTTAAGTACTTCACTGATTTAGATAATCTTAGAAAAATCCTTGGAAAAAAATGTGTGGTTCTGAAGCCTGATGGAAATTTAGGACTAATGTACCATTTGGTAACTCTGTGAAAGTAGAAACTTTTTTTTTTTTTTTGGTAGAGACAGAGTCTCACTTTATCGCCCTCAGCAGAGTGCGGTGGCGTCACAGCTCACAGCAACCTCCTGCTCCTGGGCTTAGGCGATTCTCTTGCCTCAGCCTCTGGAGTAGCTGGGACCACAGGTGTCCACCACAATGCCCAGCTGAAAGTGGAAACATTTTTAAAATGGGTGATAATTTAGCTATCATTTACCTTCGAACACACTGTGACTATAAGTATGACTACATAGAAAATATCTGAATCAGCATTCTCTCCGGTTTGGGTCCCTTTGCCTGGGTAATTCATGATCTGGTTGAACATGAAATCTTTACCCAGGGAGTAGGTGGCAGCTTACCTCAGTGTCAGACATTATACACTTGAGGTAATGCTCCATCTAAAGCAAACTCAAACCACAATGTACAGGCAACTGTCAAGTGTGACATTTGGATAAGCCTATCAAATGCTGCTGCCACATGTTTTAGGCACATCTCAAATACTCCAGATGCACATAAGGAAGGGATCTTTCTCCACCCCGTGTCCTCAATCGTTACTTACCTTTCCTTTGTCCCATGCCCTCTATGGTCACTTGATTGACCAACTAATCTGACAAACTCTATCTGTATGACAGAGTTAATTGATGTTAGGGGCTAGAACTGGACATATCACTGGCTCCACTATGAGTCATTCAACCTTCAGTGTCTTCACATGTACAGAGGGGTTAATATTTCCCAGGTGTGTGGTGGGGATTAAACAAAATAACACACATGAAGCCCCTAGTACAGTGCCTGGCAGACAGTAAGGATTCACTAAATAGTAACCATTCCTGTGGGTTCCATCACTCTTTGCAGAAACACTATAGTTTAATCATGGGCTTCTATCACTTAACTAAGCAAAACAGCCAGGAGGAAATTTCAGACTATGCTAGAACGCAATATTATCCGGGGCTATCACAGTTCTTGGGTACATTATGTTATGTCATGTGAATAGGTGCCTGCTCAAATTACTGCCAGGTCTGCAGTTTGTGAGGAAAGCATCTATTGTAAAAAGAAATGGACATTTACTATTTATCTGAGCCTTAGTCCAGGGGCATTTTTCAGCCACTGGATCATCTACCAGAATCAGAGAGCCACAGGCTAGGCAAATACAGGTGTTATTATGTGGAGTGAATTTTTACTGTTCATCAATATTGGAAGGCCTGAGGATTTTTTTGGTACAGCTGAAAATGAATATGACTTCAACAGAGGGGATAAATTTCTTGCTGCATTGCCATTCAAAGAGCCATCCATATCCTATGTGACATTTGGCCTAGAATCCCTCTGTTATCAGCTAGGAAATTCTTGAAGTGATAATAATACCTGGCAAGTACAGCCACTGAGAGTTGTCTCTAATGCTGGCACAACTCATCTCAGGGAGAGAGGGAACAAAGGAGGAGGAGAAAGAGGAAGAGGGGAGGCAGGACCGTCACCCCCCCACCCCCTCCACCCGCACACACGCATGCACACACTGGAACCTTTGAATCTCCTGTTAGTACACTGATCACAATAAGTTACTTAAAAGAACAAAAACAAAACAAAAAAGCCCCGAGTTGTAGCCTAGACTCTGCAAAATCTAACTGATGTTATTACAAGCCATCTGGGGAAGGGTGGGGAACCTGCAACCTTCTAACTTCAAGATCGTCCTTTTTTAAGCATTGAACCTTCATCTTTCTTTGCTGTACCCTCTCTAATGAAAGGAATTGTTATGTGCAATTGGATTCAGTCAAAAAGGCTGCACTTCAGGACCAAGAAGGGCCATAGGTTTTCTTAAGGCCATAGGTTCTCCATTCCTGAATGGAAGTTTAAAAAGCAATGAAAATAAAATGAGAAGTGTATGTGATATGCCTAAAAGTTCAGGACAGAAGTCTTGACATTAAAGCCATAATCAGGTTTAAAAAAAAAAATCAGCTAGTAAATCTCTCCCTAAACACTAGCCTAGCAATGGAGGGTAGGCAGTGGGTGGGGGGGTCATTCCTAGGGAAAAAAATGGCAGACCTTAATGCTCTGTCCTCCATAACCAGGAATGGATAATGTCAGTGAGAATCTGGCACACAAAAGAGAGACTCAAGATCACACTTTTTGGAATACCAACTACACACCCTCACACAGACACACGCTCACAAAGCAGACACACCACACATTGTCGGAGACATACTCTAGCACCGTGGCCACCAGAGATTAAGACAGCAGCATTTCCTTTAGTCTGTCAGAGCCAAGGTCTCTAAGAACACATCTAGGAGCTGCTCAGCTCTCCAGCATAAGCAGCCACTGCCAACTTGTTTCTGTCTTGATTTCTACTCATGTGGTTTCTCACAATTCCAGCTGATATGACCAACTTCCCTCTATTAAAATATAAAAGTAGATGATGCCAAGAAACTAGGGGCAGATAATAGCCCTCAAGCAAGAGAATGCAAAGTCCACAAAAAGCAACCAGAGATGCCCAGTACAATGGACATCTGGGAAGCTGTTGAGATCTGCAGTGCTCTGGCAATGTTGCAAACTCTGGAGAGGTTGTGTGAATAAGATAAACTCCTTGCCTCATGGATCAATGAACACCCACGAAAAACATCAGGTTGTGATAAACAGCATGAAGAAAAGTAAAGCCAGGTAAGGGATGAGGAGGGATTGGCGAGGCAACACATTCACAATCTAGGAATGCAGGCCCATTGAAAGACTAATATTTAGCCATCAGATTATAGAATATTTCCTCTACCTCACACCTTAGCACCATACCTTATCAGCATAATAACCATAAATTACAGTAAATTAAAACTGAAAGAGCTTCAAGATATGATTCTCCACAAGAAGTTCTTAGGGAATCCCAAAGACAACAGGGGAGACCAAAACAATGACACTAGAGGATTGAAGCCTCAGGAACCTACAGCTACAGCAAATGCTACACACAGGCCATGTCTATGATTAATCTCCTCTAGATTAACATAAAACCTCATGTTAAAGGCCTAGTACCCAACCCATTAATTTCAGCTTTCAATAAAAATAACATGGCACTTTTTTTAGGCAAGGAAAAAAAAAACAGTTTGAAGAGACAAAGTCATTGTAAGAATCAGATAGATATTGCGATTATCAGGTTGGGAATTTTAAGTAACTATGATTAATATGTATATGAGGGTTCTCCAGAGAAACAGAACCACTAGGACATATAGATGATGATTGATTAATAGATAGATAGATAGATAGATAGATAGATAGATAGATAGATGATAGATAGATAGATAGATAGATAGATAGATAGATAAAGAGGGGATTTATTAGGGGGATCAGCTGTGATCATCTATAGAAGCTGAGACATCCCATAATATGCCATCTACAAGTTGGAGAACAAGGAGTCAATAGTGTAACTTTTAGTCTGAGGCCAAATATCTAAGAAACCGGGGGGCCACCAGTTCAAGTCCCAGAGTCTAAAACCAGAGAACTTGGAGTTCTGATCTCAAGGGCACGAGAAGATGGGTGTCCTAGCTTCAGAATACAAAGAAGAGAGAGAGAGGAAGGGAGAGAAATAGGAAGGATGGCAGGGTTCTTCCTCTGTCTTTTTTCTTTGTATTCATGCCTCAATTGATTGAAAGGTGCCCACCCACATCAAGTGAGGGCAGATCTTCCTTACTCAGTTCACTGATTCAAATCCCAGTCTTTTCCAGAAACATCCTCATGAACATACCCCAAAATAATGCTTCACCAGCTGTCTGGATATTCTTTAATCCAGTCAAATTGACACCTAAAATTGATGGGGAAAATGTAGATAATATTCAATAACAGATAGTTAATGTCAACAGAGAAATGGAAACTCTAAGAGAGAATCTAAAGGAAATGTTAGAAATCAAACACTATGGAGCAAAAATGAAGAATGCCTTTGATATGTTTATGAAGAGACTAGCCAAGGCTGAGTAAAGAATCAGCGAGCTTGAGTACAGGTCAACAGACACTTCCCAAATGGAAGCGCCAAGAGGGAGAGGAAAGTAGGAGAGAGAGAGGAAGGATGAGAAGAATAAAAAGAAGAGAAGAGGAGGAGGAGATAGAGAAGAGCAGGAAACCATCAAAGAACTGTGGAATAATGTCAAAGGTGCAACATACATGTAATTTAATATCAGAAGGGGAAGAGAAAAAAATGAAGCATAAGAAATATTTGAAGTGATTATGACCAACAATTTTCCTAAGGAAATGACAAATACCAAAATAATAATCTAGGAATATAGTAGAGAACACTACCAAGCAGGATAAATGCCAAAAAAAGTCACATTTAACATTATCATATTCAGACTGCTGGAAATCAAAGTCAAAGATAAACTCTTGAAAGCCATGATAGGAGGGAAACACCTTACCCATAGAGGATAAAAGAGCATATTTCTTGTCATAAACTATGCAAAAAGAGAATGAAATAAAATATTTAAAGTTTTGTGGGAGAAACTCAACAAATTATATTTTATATTCAGCAAAATTATTCTTTAAAAGTGAAGAAAATAGAATTACTTCAGACAAACAAAAACTGAAGAAACTCATTGCTAGCAGATCTGCCCTACAAATAAAATAGGTTCTTCTAGGAGAAAAAACTGCCGTAGTCAGAAAATTGTGTATACATTAAAAGCTTACAAGAAAATTTAGGTGAGATTTATCTAATATCTGAATGAGAAATGACTATAAACACAATAAGGAAAAAACTACTGAGGAAAAGTTGTATAAATTTGACTAAATAAAAGGTTCAATGTGCCAGAACATAAGACATAATTAAAAGCTAAATATACCTTAAACCAGGAGAAAATATTTGCCACAAAGCTGAAAACATGTTACTGCCTTTAATATATAAAGAGAAAAAATTAATTTAAGAGAAGGTTTCTAAAAACCCACTACAGAAAAGTGTAAAAGAGATAAAAATAAACAAATGATAGGGCTGGGCATGGTGGCTCATGCCTATAGTCCTAGCACTCCAGGAGGCTGAGGCAGGAAGATCCCTTGAGCTCAGGAGTTTGAGATCATCCTGATCAAGAGCAAGAACAAGACCTTGTCTCTACCAAAAATAGAAAAAATTAACCAGGCATTGTGGTGGGTGCCTGTAGGCCCAGTTACTCAGGGAGGCAGAGGCAGGAGGACTGTTCCCAAGAGTTTGAGGATACTATGAGCAAGATTGATTGATATCACAGCACTCTAACCTGAGACTCTGTCTCAAAAAATAAATACATAAATAAATAAATAAAACAATTGACAGAGGCAGAAAAAGTTAATATATAAATGGAATACCCATTCAGCTCTGGTAATAAAGAAATATAAATAAAATATATTATTGCTAAAATTTTTTTAAGATAATAGTCACAAGAGCAATGTAACAGATATCATCACACTTTGTTCAAAACACTTACAGGCAGAAAACTTCCAAATTCATTCATGTCCACACCTTCTTTGACCTAGGAATTCCATTTTTGGTAATCTATTTGAAGAAAATAGTGCATTCTGGAAAAACATAAAATATTTCTACACAGATATTCGTGGTCCGATACTTATATTAACCTTCCCAAATAGAAATATGAGATACAATCATATGGTTAAATAAGATATGATACAGTTGTATGTTGGGACAATATAAAGCTATTGAAAAATCAATGAATGCTTAACATGAAAAAAAGTTCATTATGTAAAGTCTGATGGTTAGAGAGTAAATAGAACTATGTACAGAGAGAATATTTAAAGATACATAATTTTGAAAACATTATTCAGATACAAACAAAATGCAAATTAAATATCCAAAAATGTTAATAGTAATTACTTAGGTTGAATGGATTATAGATGATTTATGTGCATATTCTACTGTAAACATTCATTAGGTTCATAATTAGATAAATATTAAAGGAAATTTCCTATTAAAATTCTGAGAATGGGCAGAGAATAAGCAATAAATTCCTTCAAATTTTAAAATTTCAAAAATATGCTACTATAATCTCTATTCTAGCTCCATTTTACTTTTTTTACAATTAGCAGTAGTTCTACCATTAATGATAAAAACAGATATGGAATTTTATCTACAGACCCCCAGTACAATGGCCTTTTCATTGCCATACACTGACAGGTAAAACAAAAAAAGATAGGTAAAAATTAGGTAAAAACTCATAGAAAACCTTCCTAGAAGGTTATGTAAGCAAGATGGCAGAATGGAAAGCCATAGATTTTACTTTCCCATGGAGATAGTGACTCACCAGCAGTATTTGGTCCATGATGCCTTTATGAGACCTCTGGAAACCGCTTACTAATTCATAATACCCCTAGGCAAGTGCAAAGCCAAGAATAGTAGCATCAAAACAGGTAAGAAACATTGCGTTTCAGCCTTAATAGCCTTTTCCCAATCTGACATAGCTCAATGAAACTGTAAGTAAATGCCCCACTTACAGCTTCTCCCTTGGGAAGAAAAGAGATGAATAGGAGAACTGGCTGACATTTTTCTTAAATGCCCAGAATAACAGTAAAAAATCACAAGGCATATGAAGAATTAGAGAAACATGGCCCAAACTAAGGAATAAAATAAATATCTAAAAACTGACAAGAAAAACAGATATTTATAAATTACCTTACAAAGAATTCAGAATAACCTTCCCAAAGAACCTCAATGACCTAAAAGAGACAGAACTGAATCAGACAAATAAGAAATAACCAAAATGAAAATATCAACAGAAATAGAAACTATTAAAAAAGAACCAAACTGGAATTCTAGAGCTGAAGAATATAACTACATTAAAAAGATTGAGGAGGGTGGTGCCTGTGGCTCAGTGAGTAGGGTGCCGGACCCATATGCTGGAGGTGGCGGGTTCAAACCCAGCCCCGGCCAAAAAAAAAAAAAAAAAATTGAGGAGTTTCACAGCAAGAGCAATAAATTAGTAAACTTGAAGGCTTGAAGACAGGTCATTTGAGAAAAACAAATGAGAATGAAAACGTCATCAGGCAAATCAATATACACATTATGAGAGTCCCAGAAAGAGAAAGGAGTAGAAAGCTTACTTGAAAAAACAATTGCTGAAAACTTCTCTAGTCTGGGAAAGAAATGGAAATCCAGATTGAAGAAGCTCAATGACTCCAACTAAGTAAGGTAAGTCCAAAGGGCCCACACCAAGCATATTATAATCAAATCATCAAAATACAAAATAAAGAATCTTGAAAACAGCAAGAGAAAAATAATTCCCACGTACAAGGAAGCGCCCATAAAATTATTATCAGATTTCTCAGCAGAAACCTTAGAAGACAGAAGGATGTGGAGTAATATATTCTGAGTGTTAAATGAAAAAAACTGCCAAACCACTGTGTTTGATAAAACTATGCTCCAAAAATGGAGACTCACAGCAAGTATCACACTGAATGGAGAAAAACTGAAAGGCTGACCTCTAAGAGTGGAACAAGACAAGACAAGGATTCCCACTGTTATTCAACATAGTACTGGAAGTTCTAGCTAGAGAAATCAGACAAGAGAAAGAAATAAAGGACATCCAAATTGGAAAGGAAGAAGTCAAATTATCTTTGAAGATGGTATAAACTTCTATCTAAAGAAACCTAAAGATTCCATACCAGAAAACAAAAACAACTATTAGAACTGATAAACAAATTCAGTAAATTTTCGGGATTCAAAATCAACATACAAAAATCAGCAGTATTTCTATGCACCAACAGCAAACAATCTGAAAAAGAAACCAAGAAAATAATCGCATTCACAATAGCTACAAATAAAATAAAATGCCTAGGAATTAGCTTAACTAAGAAAGTGAAAGATCTCTATAATGAAAACTATAAAACACTGATAAAAAAACTGAAGTGACACAAAAATATGGAAAGATCTTCTATGCTCATGAATTGGAAGAATCAATATTATTAACATGCCCATACTACTCAAAGCAATCTGTAGATTCAATGCAATCCTCATCAAAATACCAATGGAATTCTCCACAGAAATAGAATAAATAATCACAAAATTGATATCGAACCACAAGAAAACCAGAATAGCCAACACCATCATGTACAAAAGAACAAACCTGGAAGAATCATGTTACCTGACTTCAAATTATACTACAGAACTTCAGTACCCAAGACAGCATGATACTGGCATAAAAACAGACACAGGAAATAATGGAACAGCATAAAACCCCCCAAATAAATCCATGCATCTATAGTGAACTTATCTTCAACAAAGGAACATACATTGGGAAAAGGACAGTGTCATCCACAAATGGTGCTGGGAAAACTGGATATCCATATTCAGAAGAATAAAACTAGACCTTTATCTCTCAATATATGCAAAAAATAAAATCATAATGGATTAAAGATGTAAGTCTAATATCTTAAACTACGAAACTACTAAAAGAAAACATTGGGAATGCTTCAGAACATCAGTCTAGGCAAGGACTTTTTGAGTAATATCCCCAAAGCACAGGGAACCAAAGTAAAACTGGACAAACAGGATCACATCAAGCTAAAAAGTTTCTGCACAGCAAAAGAAAAAGATCAACAAAGCGAAGAGATAGCCCACAAAATGAGAGAAAGGATTTCCAAACTATCTAACAAAAGATTAATAACTGGAATATGAAAGGAGTGTCAATAAATCAATAGGAAAAAATCAAACTATTTGACTTTAAAAATGGGCAAAGGATCTGGTCAAAAGACATACTCATGGCCAACAGGCATATCATTACATTGGTAATGCAGGATATTAAGTCAGTGATCAAAAATCTCCTAACATAGAAAACCCAGGGTTAGATAATTTCATTGGAGAATTCTACCAAGCATTTAAAAAAGAATTGATACCAATCCTTTTCAAACTCTTCCCAAAAACTGAAGAGAGAAAACTTTTAAACTCATTTTATGAGGACAGCATTCCCCTGACACCAAAACCAGACAATTATACTAAAAGAAAACTACAAAGCAATATCCCTGATGAATACTGATGCAAACATTCTTAAGAAAATACAGCAGAACCAATGTAAGTTGACCACCCAAGGGACTGTAACAAACTGGTCAACATACAGAGGTGGTCAACATAAGGAACTAGGCCTACTATACTGATATGTACGTGTGGTGCATGTCCAGTTTGTGAAAACTAGGTGAACTTGAGGTGGTCAATGTATGAAAGTGGCCAACTATGGAAGTGTTAGCCTACTAGCAAACAAAATTCAACAGCACGTTAAAAACTTATACATTATGCCGAAGTGGGATATATTTTTGCAATGCCAGCATGGCTCAACATAAAAAAATCCATGTAATATACCACATTAACAGAGCAAAGGATAAAAGCCATATGATTATTTGAACTGACACAGAGAAACATTTGAAAAACTTCAACACACTTTCATGATAAAAAACTCTCAACAGATTTCATGAATATAAATTACTTCAACATAATAAAGATCATATATGAAAAGCCCATAACTAACACTATACTCTGTGATGAAAACTTAAAGGCCCTTCCTCTAAGTTCAGGGTCAAGACAAACTTAAAGGCCCTTCCTCTAAGTTCAGGGTCAAGCCCACTTTCACCACATCTAGTCAACCTAGTCGTAGAAATTCTAGCGTTAGCAATGAGACACAAAAAAAGAAATAAATGGCATCCACATTAGAGGAAAAGCAGTAACTTCCTCTCTTCAAAGATGATGTGATCTTGTATATAGAAAACTCTAAAGATTTCATACACGCATGCACACACACAAAAAAAAACCTGTTAGAATTAACAAGATCAGCAAAGTTGTAGGATACAAAAACAACATGCAAAAATCATTTGTGTTTCTACAGACTAACAGTGGACAATCACAAAGGGAAATTAAGAAAACAATTCCAGTTATAATAACATCAAAAACAAAAATGTAGGACAGTGTTCATAAACTTGAAGGCTTAATATTGTCACAACATCCATACTATCCAAAATGATCTAAGGAGGCAGTGAAATCCCCATCAGAGTCGCTATAGAAGTGTTGGGGTGTTTTCGCAGAAACAGAAACGATAATCCAAAAATTCATATAGAACATCAAAGGACTGAGAACAGCAAAAACAATCTTGATGAGGAAAAACAGAGTTGGAGGCCTCAGATTTCCTGTTTTCAAAATATATTACAAAGCTATGGTAGTAGCATAAAGACAGATATATAGATCAATAGAACAGAATAGAGAGCCCAGAAATGCACTCTTAGGCATACAGTGAAATGATCTTTTTGACAAGGGCATCAAGACTGCCCAAAGGGGAAAGGATAGCCTTTTGAACAAATGATGCTGAGAAAAACATATGCATGCAAAAGTTAGGCTCTTTTTTTATACCATATACAATAAACTAACTCAAGAAGGATTAAAGACCTCCACATAGATCTGAGGCTATAAAATTTCTAAACAAAAAAATAGGGGGAAAGTTTCATGATTTTCAATTTGGTAATGATTTCTTGGCTACAAAAACAAAAGCATAGACAATAAAACCCTAAAATAGACAAATGAGACTACATCAAACCTAAAGACTTCCATAGAGCTAAGGAAATAATTGGTAGATGAAATGCAACCTATCAAATGGGTAAAAATATTTGCAAACCAAAGGAGAGGATGATATCCAGAATAGGTGAACAACTAAAACTCAACAAAAATAATCCAGTTTAAAAATGGGCCAAGGACTTGAATAGACATTTTTAAAAAGAAGTTATTCTGTAAACGGGTAGAAAGCATTATGAAAAGATGCTCAGCATTACTAATTACCAAGAAAATGAAACTCAAAACCACAATGAGATATCACCTCACACCTGTTAGGATGGCCACTATAGAAAACACAGAAAATGACAAGTGCTGATTAAGATGAGGAAAAAAATGGAACTCTTGTACAATGTTAGTAAAAATGTAAAATTGTGTAGCTGCTGTGGAAAACAGTATGGAGATTCCATAAAAAATTAAAAGTACATTTGCAACATGATTCAGCCATCCCACTCTTGGCTATACAGACGGTTCTCAACTTAAAATGGTTCAACTTAACAAATTTTCAGCTTCACAATGGTCCAAAAGCAATACACATTCAGTAGAAACCGAACTTTGAATCTTGATCTTTTCCCAGGCTGGCAACGTGAGGTATGATCCTCTCTCATGATGCTGGGCAGAGGCAGTGAGCTCTAGCTCCCACTCAGCCACACATCATAAGGGTTAACAATGGCTGTGCATTCTGATTCTAATATTTGGTATAATATTAATAAATTACAAGAGATATTTAACACTTCCTTCTAAAATAAGCTTTGTGTTAGATGATTTTGCCCATAGCATTTTTAAGGTAGGTTAGACTAAAGCTCAGTCGCTAACTTATTATGTTCAATAGGTTTGGTGTATTAAACGCATTTTCAACAAACAATATTTTCAACTTTTGATGGTTTATCTAAATGCGACCCCACCATAAGTAGATGAGCATCTGTATAGCCAAAAAAAAAAAAAATTGAAAAAGAGATATTTGCACATCCATGTTCATTATAGCACTATTCACAATGGCCAAGCAGTAGAAACAACCTCAATGTCAATCAGCGGTTGAAAGGATAAAGATACATGGGGTATATACATCTGAAGGAGCCTGATTCAAGCCTTAAAAAATGAAGGAAATCTTCTCATATGCTATGATATGGATGAACCTCATAGACAGTGAGCTAAGTGAAATAAGCCAGTCACAAAAAGATAAAAACTGCATAATTCCAGTTATATGAGGTATCTTAAACAGTGACTTTTAAAAATAGAAAGTAGAATGGTGGGTGCCAGAAGCTGGGGGAGGGTGGTAGGCAAGTTGCTGCTCAATAATTATAGAGCTTCAGATTTGAGAAACGAAAAATTTCTAGAAATCTGTTGCACGACAATATACACATAATTAACATTATGGTCCTGTATAATTAAAAGTGGTTATGATAGTAAGTTTTATATTTTTTTACGACAATAACAAAAGCCAAATACATGAAAAATAACCAGTCTCATTTCTAATCAAAGTTATGCCAATTATAACACTGAAAACAGTGAGATACTTTTTACTTTGGCCTTCCATTTAGCAAAGAAAAATAACCAGTAGTGGCAATGGGAGGTGAATTATTGCTGATTGACAGGCACATTGCTATAATTCTTTGGAAAAGCAATTAGGTAACATACAGAAAACGTTTTAATAATGGTCTTATCAATTTATCCTGTTGCCCCTTTCTCAATTTCTTCTTTCCTTCATGAAATCTTATTTAATATGTATTATGTAACAGAGGACACAAAAAAAGAGGCATAATCTCTGTAGGAAACGTGCAGTGTGGAGGCAGAAATTAAGTACTACAAAGTAGAAGTATAGCAGGAAACTTAATACAGGATTAGCCTAAGCAACCAGAAAGGAGTAGTATGGAGGGATGGTGACTCCACCAAAATGCCCATTTCAGCATTAGTAGTGAAGTATTGGCATCGGAAATATTAAGAGTGGAATGATTACAGCAGTACAATGCACAACTGCAAAGACAGGGAGACAATCTAAGTACCCACCAATGCGTGAATGGATTAATAAAATGTGATATATGCATATAATGGAATATTACTCAGCATTAAAAATGGTGATCTAGCATCTTTTGTGACAATCTGGATGGAACTGGAAACCATTAAGTGAACATCACAAGAATGGAGAAACAACCACATGTACTCAATATCGAGTTGGAACTAATCGATCAACACTTAGTGTGCACACATGGAAGTAAACCTCAGCGAAAATCAAGCTGAGAGAGGAAGGAAGGAGGAATCAGTAAACACCTACTGGGTACAGTGCACACTATTTGGGCGAAGGGCACACTTACAACTTTAACTCAATCTGTACAAAAACAAAACACCCTAATATTCTGAAATTCTAAAAAAAAAAAAAAAAGGCCTAACTCTGTAAACTATGGCATAGATATTCTTTGGAATATTACCCATCATTTAAAAAAGTTTTTTTCACCCCATTGGCAATCTGGGGTAGTCATTACAGATGCGACCAAATATTCAGACCTCTCCCTTCTAGACATGTAGGAGGACTGTGCTTACGTATCTTTGACGTTAGCATGGCATGTGCTTTGGCCAGTGAAAAATGAGAAGTCATGTGTCCTTTCCAGAAAGAAGACTTTAACAGCCAGGGTGAAAATTACCATATGTTCCTGCTCTGCTTTCGTGACTGTGAATGCTTGCATACGGACAGAGCCTCCACAGTGTCAGAGGTGAAGTTTCCTATCTGCATTAGACATGTAACATGAGGGATAAATAAACCTTTGTTGTTTTGAGTCACTAAGATTTGAGGAGTTATGTTACCACAGTTTCTAAATAGATAAAGGTTTTTTACTCCATAGCAAAAGTGCCAATTATATTAAATAATTGGCTTTAAAGATCACCAGTTATATGCTGTATAAATACATCTATACTTCATAAACTCCTTATTTATAGGAAAAATTCCAAAAGTATACATGCCCAAATGTTAAAATAATTATTTTTCAATGGATGTGTAAGGGATTTTTCCTAAGTATAAATTCATAACATTCACTCACAGATGTTCTCTAATGGGTAAAATACCATTCCTTAAAGAATATCGAAGTCATAATAAAAAATCCCAAGGCTGGGCATGGTGGTGCATGCCTGTAATCCCAGCACTATGGGAGACCAAGGCAGGAAGATCCCTTGAGCTCAGGAGTTTAAGACCAGCCTGAGCAACAGCAAGACCTCATGTCTACTAAAAATATAAAAATTAGGCAAGTATCATGGCACATGCCTATAGTCCCAGCTACTTGGGAAGCTGAGGCAGGAGGATTACTTGAGCCCAGGAGTTTGAAGTCACAGTGAGCTATGAGGATGCCTCTGCACTTTAGTGGGGGTGACAGAGTAAGCCTCTAAGTAAAGAAAAAAAATTAAAATGCAATTCTATCACTTAATATTCACAAAATAAGTTTTCCAGAAAGAAGAAATTATCTCTTTGCATGAACATGCTCTCCTGAAAAAACCAGGTCTATTTGGCCAATTATGCTTACCCACAACTACAACCTAACACTATATGCCTTGTATCCTATGTTAGCTAACCTCAAATCCTTAATTGTTACTACCAACGGTCTTTTTTCCCCTAAATTTCCAGCTAAACATCTAAATGCTATTCAAACCCCAGAATCCATACCCACTATAAATGAATCCAATTAAATCTTGATGTACTTAGAGACTATCATTGATCTGCTCTATTCAGAAATAAGTTAAGTCATTAGTCAGGAAAAAATGACTTTACTTTGAACTATAGAGCCTATTCCCCAGGGAACTTGATTTCTACAGCATTCTCCCCACCCTTTTCACCATGAAGATAATGATACTGTTAACATAAGATGTTTCCAATTAAATTATAATGGTTTGAACACAGTATTTATATCCCACTTATCTCACATAATGGTACATAATTCGCATCATGGAAGAAAGATCTCTTCACATGCAATAAAAAGCCTACGTCTTTATCAAACAGAAAAAGAAATCATTAAAAGAAATATTAAAAGATAAAATTGGATGATTACTAGAAATATTTTATATTATAATTATAATATATTATAATATATAATATATAATTATAAAATATTTAATTATAAAATAATTATTATAATTTAAATTCTAAAATATTCTATAATTATAATTATAAAATATTATAAAATATTTAATTATAAAATAAATTATTATTATAATGTAAGTTATATTTCTAGTAATCGTGCAATTTAATCTTTTAATATTTATAACTTTAAGAAACTGAGAATACATAAATCATAATGCTCAAACTCATATGATAATACATATGTATCATTAGTCATGTCCATTGATAACAATCAATCTACATGATATCTGACTGGTATATTTTTCCATCCTTTTATTTTTCAAACTTTTATTTGCTTATCTTTTAAATATGTATCCTGAACATTTTTTAATCCATCTGACTATCTTTTAATTGCAACAGTTAACCCATTTGTATGTGATGTAACCACTGGAATATTTGTGCTTATATCTACCACTGCCTGCAGCAACTTTATCCCAGCATTTAAATTACTCTCCTCCTTTGTTGCTATTGTTTGGCTTAGTTTTAACCTGTTAACGTGGAAGTTACTATATTTTGCTATGTAAAATGTGCTCATGTGTATAATGCCCACTTAAGAGTTTGGCTAAAACTTTCAAGAAAAAAAAATCTTTCATTTTAATTTTTTTATTCTAATTTTTATTTGTTTATATATAGGTACTCATTTTGTATTGTAAAGGAATTTTAGCATTTATGTTTAATGTATTATGCCACAAGAAATTTTATATGATAATTATAAAACATAATAATAGATACAAGGTACAAGAAATTTTACATACTGATAACAAATTTATGATATTTACCCATCACAAAATGCCAAGAGCTCTTTGTCACTGTCAGTATCAGAAGTATTGTCTTCTTCAATTTCTACATTACTGATGTCTTCTGAAGAGTCACTTTCCTCAGTTCCAGCCATAGCATTGTTGACTCTGCATTTTTAAAATAATTTCACAACCATGTCCTTTTTTTTGAGACATATAGTCTCACTATTTCACACTCGGTAGAGTGTTGTGGCATGACAACCTCTAACTCTTGGACTTAAGCGATTCTCTTGCCTCAGCCTCCCAAGTAGCTGGGACTACAGGCACCCACCACAACATCCAGCTACTTTTTTTTTTTTTTTTGGTTGCAGTTGTCATCATTCTTCTGCAGGCCCCAGGCCAGGCTCGAACCTACCACCTTTGGTGTATGTGGCCAGCACTCTACTAACTGAGCTATAGGCGCTGAGCCACCATGTCCTTCTCGATACTGTTCCAGGATCCCAAGATCCAATTGCAAACCTGAGTGATGGATGATTTCTTGGTTCTGCTTGTGGGTTTTAAATCACCACCTGCTGACTGCATCCAGGACGTCCACTTTTTCTTCATTAGAACCTTAAAAGACTTGTTTGCTGACACATCAAGAAGTTGCAGGTGGCTGATTAGCCACCAGGTATCACAGCAAGTTGAGTTTTTTTTTTAAGTCCCCTGCCATTGTTTTTGCATTTTGTATAACATGCCTTTTGAAGTGATTAAAAACAAGCTAAGCTGGGTTTTAACTAATCCTCCAGACCTTTGTGATCAGACTAAGTTAAACCAGATTGTCATGCATTCTTCATTCATCTATCCTTTCTCATGTGCGTGGATGACAACTCCACTTAGAATCTTTTCTTCTGGAAACATTTTTCTTTTGCAGATGATCATAGGCGGTAGCTTTGTCCCGTCTGCACAACAGGCTAGAACAGTGAAACATGTTTGCTCATGTTCACTAGTTTTAACAGCCGTGGTCTTTGCCCCTTTCGTGTCCACACAGTTCTATTGGATGGCACAGCAAATGTGAGTGGAACCTCATCCACATTGGCAACAGGGGACAGCTCAAGGTTGTCAGTCTTTGGAAGATTGATAACATAAGAATAAAATTCTAAAACTTGATTCTCATAGGCTGCTAGGAGTTGGAGGTCAAGTTGTTTTTCAGGTCCTCATGCTCAAATCTTCTCTTTTCATAAAGTTAAAGCAGCGTTTATGTGTCCCTAAGAAACCATCGATTTTTTTTTTCCCCCTGCAATCCTTTTATCCTATTCTTACATCATCTTGATCAAAATGGAGACCCAAGTCTGAGGCTGCTCCAGAACCCGGGTCTTCACCTCCTGCTCCACCTCTGGCCACTCTGGAGATTCCCCTCGCGCTGCCTTCGGTCTTGGCATCTGAAGCAGCTTTTCTTCTTGTCTCCAGTCTGATGACACTTTCTGTGGGAGAAGGTCCAAAGTGTTTCTCAGCAGCAATGTTACCATGCTCTTCAGCATATTTTATAACTGTTAGCTTAAAGCTTGCAGTGTACGAAAACCATTCAGACATCTTCCAAAGGATTTTCCAATAGTTTTTGTAAAAATATCAGCTACATTGCTAGCTCCTGCCTAAAGTGTACAAAGAGAAATATGTTGCTCTTTGTTGACCAAAAATTCTTTTATTGCCAGTTCATCATAAGTTCAACAAAACCAATTACCGTATTCCAGGGCATTATTTTGCAAACAGATACAGTTAATTGCTTTCTAGAGTTCCACTTTTAATACGTAAGCATAAGTAAAAGAATTAAAAATGTTTATATAGATATGAAGGAATTAATACTACCCATGTATAATGCACATCCTTGTTTTACCCTCAAAAATTTGGGCAAAAAGTGTGCACATTATACACAACAAAATACAGTATGTGTTCTTCTTCTATTCTTCTAAGTTATGCTAACAACTATAACATGTGTCATTAACTTACCAAAGACTAATATTGACTGATACTTCCTCTTCCTCCCAGATCATGAAAAGATCTCAGAACCACTTACCCTTGTAACACCTTCTAGAGGCAGGAGTAAACAGTTTAAGAAGCAAAGAAAGAGAAAAGATTGACTATTTTGCTTGAAACTCTGACTCCTGTTCTATCTATAAGAGCAAATTGTTGACTTCCTCAAGGAAGAAAGGAAAATTTCGTCACTACTTGCACTTCAACACAAGCCCCAAGTTTAAAGATGACATTTGCCATTCACCTCCAGTTCTTTGATGAGCTGGTTCTCCGCACAGAAAAAATAAAGCACTTGACCTTCCTCTTCTCAACCTTGAGGTTTAAGAACTTCATTCCTTTCTGATTCAAAGTCCTTCCTCTATCCAAAGAGAAGAGAAAGGATGATTTTGGCCACCTGCAGGTAAGGGAACACTTCCACCAAGCCTCGCTTTGGAACTCACTTATCACATCATCCTACCAGGTAGTGTGCTCGGGAAGTGTGCACACGCCCACCAAACCCACAGTTGGGTTCAGTTCCTGCTCCTGAAGCGAAGGAAAGCACTTATGGGTCCAAAATGCATCCCTCTCTTTAGAAATCCAGAACAGGCCATGGAGATTTCACAGCAGTTTACATCGCTGAGCGTGAGGAACTCCAGACACCTTCATGACCAAGAAGCCCAGCAGCTGAGTCACTTTTAGAGCACACAGATTCTGACATGCCAAGATACAGTGATGGCTATGATTTTCTTATGTGGCCAAATGACAGGAAAAACACACATCAATAATCAGTACAGCTATTATTGTACAAGTTCCACCCAAGATCTGCAATCTTCGGGAGATAAGGATTATGCAGTCGCCGTTACATCTGAAACTGCACTACAGGTGTCCAAGACAGAACCCAGCTAGGAGTCCCTGCCAGAGGGATAAAGGAAAACTGGTTCGTGCTATGGGGACGTGCAATAGTGTTTACAAGCGCACTGTGACTTACAACGTCCATATCCAACACACAGTGTTCACCCGCTGTTGACTATTTCCAATGTAAGGCAGTTCTTAACGAAATATAACCCTGCATAACTTATCAGTGGCACCCAAGCAATAAGAGTTGGCATTATTCTAAAACTGGCTATTGTGGCAGAGGAATTTTGCTTTTTATCACTCCCACTGTTCTTGCCAAATTTTGATTACAATGTGACCCACACATGTGGGACTGTCAAAAAGACTTCAAGGTGACTGCATTGTTTTCTGACTTATCAGACAACCAAAATCAAGGAAAGGAGAGCCAGCTCATGTTGATTCCTCAACTACACCTCCTGAGAATTTCACCAAAGCCAAACAATTGCTGTGTCATCTCTGGCTAGTTCAACTTTCCACATTGAGTCATTTAAGACGTACATCCTCTAATGGAGCACAGGGCAGCATTAGAATAGGGTCTTGCTGGGATAATGTTTTTAAAAACCTTAAATTAGCAATATGCTCCAGAAGTGGGCATGTCCTTTGAAACCATACCATGAGGATATTTCTCTAAAGGATTATGCGCCTCTTTGAAGTATAGCATTAGCATGCTATTATCACAACGGACATAAAAGTCCCTCTCCACAGCATTTAGCATGTTTAAATAAATTCTTCTTGAAAGATAACTCTCAGATACACGAGCTAAGAGGGAAGAATGATAAAGGACTACCTTCTGAGCTCTACTAGTTCTTTCGTTTTTGTTTTTTTTTTCCTTCCTGCTACTTGATGTAGCTTACCAGTCCTCAGCCTTTTTGGAACCAGGGACCACTTTCATGGAAGATAATTTTTTCATAGCACAGGGGGTCAGTGGGTTAGTTTCAGGGTAATTCAGGTTTCAGAACATTACAATTATTGTATACTTCATTTCTATTATTATAACATTGTAATCTATAATGAAATAATTCTACAACCCACCAAAACGCAGAATCAGTGGGAGCTCTGATCTTGTGATCCTGCAACTAGACAATCCCATCTAGGGGTGATGGGAAAGAGTGACCCCTGAAGTGTGTTGCTGATGGCTCAGCCCTGCCTCAGATCACCAGGTAGTAGACGATCTCTCTCACGGGAGGGTGCCTCACCTCGATCCCTCACAGGCAGTTCACTTCCCTATTAGAATTTAACGCAGCTGATCTGATGGGAGGTGGAGCTCAGGTGGTGAGAAAGTGGGGGGGAGCAGCTGTAAACACAGATGACGCTCCACTCCCTCCCCCACAGCTCCCTTCCACCACGTGGCCTGTTTCCTGCGCAGAGCCGGAAAGACCTGCATAGGTCAGTGGTGCAGCCTCAGGGTTGTGGAGCACAGATAAAACTGATACTTAGGAATTCTGCAAAACAGCCGGCAATCTAAGGAGGGGGTATTTCCCTAGCAGGCGCATTTCCAACATGAATAAGCAAGGCACATTCTAGAAGAATCCAAGGCAGCCTGGAGGTGTAGCTTGAAGTGATGGGTCAGTAGTAAGAATTCACAAAATAGAAAATGATTTCCAGCTGACATGAGTTAAAATTTCAAAAGAGCAGAGCAGATAGGAATTAAAGGGTGGCCCACCCACCCACCAAAACTGCGAGGCTGGCCCAATAGAACCAAGGCCAGTGTCAGCAAGGAACAGTGGCACGAACGTGCAATTTAAATCATGTTTCAAAAACGAGTAACTAAAACACTCTCAACAGGAGACAGTCAGATGATCCCACTGAAGAAAAACTATGGAAAACGTAAAGAGCCTATTTCAGCCTCTGGTTGATATCGGTAAGAAAGGTGATGAGGATAAACCAGGCCTGAAAAATGCAGACATGGAGCTTTACATGTAATGACAAAAAAGAACAACTGGCTGATATATTAAGGAGCAGACCAAGCCCACTCTGACTTGAACGGGAATCCACGGTGGCTCGGAATCCTGCTCTGATCCCAATGTACCCCCCAGACCGTGTACCTGGAACAACAGCAGCTTCACCATGAAGTAACCAATCTTTCTAGAACTAAACTTGTACCATCACTGATCATCTGGCACTAGGCTACATTACAGGTTGTAAAATCACCTCATCTAGGGGGTCCGATGGGAGAGGGCAGGCAGGCTTGGTAGCACACAGTGGAGGGTGGACTGACTCACCTTTTAAATAGCATAAACGCTTTTACAGATTTAGCACATCTTTGAATCTAACTGCAAAACTAGTATACGTTTATTTAATATGCATCAATGTGCATCTATATATTTATACAGTATGATATGAAATAAGGGACTCTGAGATAGCAGTTCTCGACCTGTGGTTCACGACCCCTTTGTAACAATGAAAATACATCGTGGCATTAGGAAGGTTGAGAACCACTGAAGAGGTGCTCCTTCCTCACCCTAACTTATCTCATCCCATTTCCTCACTATGCACGTGTGTGTACATATATACATATATAGAAAGCAGAGGACAAGGTCCTTTCCTGGGTGGTTTTCTGCCTTCTCATTACACTTGGAGCAAATGCCCAATTCCCGACCCTGCCATGCCACTCAAGGCCCTGCAGGGACCAACCTCGCCCATTTCCTCTCTGGCCTTGTCTTCTACTCCTCCCCCAGACACACAACCATCCTCTCCTACCTCAAGACATTTCCCTCTTTCTAGAAGCTCCAGGTCTAGACCTTTGAATGTCTGGATGCTTCTCAAATCATTTGTTCTCTCCACAAACATTAGACTCCCAAAGAGGCTCTGCCTTCCCATCTGGAGCTGCCCTCACCACCGTGTCTCCTGCTCCGACTGCTCGCCTGTGCTGTTTACTCCGAAGCCATACGCTATCTATTGTGTGTGTGCTTCTTTGTTTTGTCAAAGACAATGAGCCCACAACTCAGTCTGTGACACAGACCCACAAGGCTGAATGTCCAGCCCACTGCAGGAAGAGAGTGCCATGCTGGCCAGTCTCCCCGAGCAGAAGGGCTGGTTTCATAGAGGGTTCTGGAAAGCAGGGCACTCTGTGGCTGGGCTGATTTCAGGTGGGTGCTCAGGTGAGGTATGGCGGATGGGCTGGCATTCAGAAGCATGTTTACTGGGGACTGTCATCCTGATTAGCTGAAGTAGGCATCTGACACTGATCAGCTCAGTTGGTTTTTGAACAAACTTACTATGACAAGTTGTTGTTGACCAAAAGAACAGATTTAAAATCGGTTCTGACGACTGTTCCAGCTACATAACAATCAGGATTTTCCTAAGTTTGTGGGAGCATTTTATTCTACTGCTCTGTAAAGGTAACCCCTATGCAATCAGGTATGTTTTCATTCATCCTGTAACCCTTGTTCCTACCACCGTGCCTGGCACATTCACTTTTGAATGAACAGATGCATATTGTTTGCTGACAGTGAGAGCTTTTATTTTAAGGTTGCTGTTTTATTCTTACAACATTATGCAGTAGTAGTGAGCATGACTTTATCATCATACAGTCCCAGCTTTCACTCTCCCATTGGCTAGCTTTACAGCCTTCCTAAACCTCCACTTCATTATTTGAAAGAATGGGCAAGAAAGAATCACAGTATCCACCTCCCAAGGCTCCTCAGACAATTACTGAAATAATGCCCAGTTCCTGGCACATAAATGTTCAAAAATATTAATCATGGGTATTACTACTCTGAAAGCTTCTAACGGACTCAAAGAAGATGTTTCAGAGCATAAAAACAGGATGGTCAGGCTTGGTGCTACAGAAAGGCACAGAGTAAGGTCTGAAATAAAAGACTCTAAGAAGTGCTCCTGGCCCTAAATCCCCCAGCTGCTTTCCTCCGTCCCCCCGCAGCCCAGCCCCACCTCCATCCAGATTTTGTCTCCCTTCGACCTCCTGAGGTGGCCAGTCACTCCCAATCTTCCCAATATTAACATCTTCTAGGCCCGGAGGTACAGTAGGTGAGTTAAATCATTTTTTTTTCCCAGCAGAAACAGTTAGCAAGTGAATTACCTCAATCTATTTATTCAATTAACCTGTACAATTCATTGTGAACTACCAAACAGAAGGAACGTGAAACACCAAGACACAGGATAGATGAACTGTGAAGGTGTGGGGGTGGGGTCAAATATTTGTTTGGCTCTGCCAGGGCAGAGCACTCTGTAGGCCTCAAGGTTCAAGGCAAAGTCCATCTACTCTGCCATGTGCCTAAGTCCAATCCTTTCATGACAAAAATGCTAGTTGTACAGGTCCTCATAGGACTTAACTGACTCTGTTTCAAATTCTCCACCCCCTCCCTCCTCTACACCGGCAGAAACTCAGGACACATGCAAGTGGCAGCTCCATCCCTGGCTGGAGCCAATCAGCATCTCTGGAATCTTTCATTTCATTCTGAGTATTTATTCCTTGGCAACTGCCTGAAAACTGCCAAGAGCTGAGCATGTGTGCACACACAGATGATGACCTGTACTCCCTGTGACGTGTTTCATATTCCCTGAGGGTAGCTATGACCCTCATTAGTGCATTATACTGCATTCTACAAAAAGCCTAACAGAGAGCACAGCATGACCTGCGCAAGACGCCCCTGGGTTTGAATCTCCTCCTGTCCACAACTCACTTATCTGTGACTCTGAGAAAGCTGTCTAAAGCCAACTGGTGGACTCTGGGTAACTGGCCCCTCCAAATCTCATGCTGAACTATGATCCCCAGTGTTCGGGGGGCCCTGACAGTGTTGGTTGTGGCCATGGGGAGGATCCCTCATGGAGGACTCAGTGTCCTCCGCGTGGTGATAAGTGACTTCTTGCTCCATCGCACACGAGAGAACTGACTGTTTAAAAGAGTCTGACAGGCTCAGCACACACAGCACAGTGGTTACAGCACGGCCACATGAACCAGCCTGAGCCAGCTAAACAACAATGACAACTGCAACAACAAGAAAAAAGAAAGCTGGGCGCTGTGCTGGGCACCTGTAGTCCCAGCTACTTGGGAGGCTGAGGCAAGAGAATCGCTTAAGCCCAAGAATTTGAAGTTGCTGTGAGCTGTGACACCACAGCACTCTACCGAGGGCAACAGTGTGAGAATGTGTCTCAAAATAAATAATACAAGAGCCTGGCACCTCCTCCTCTCGTTCTTGCTGCTTCTCTTGCCACGTGACACAGCGGCCCTGCCTCCACCTGTCGCACTGACTGGACGCTCCCTGAGGCCCTCACTGTGCAGCCTGCAGAACCTCTTTTCTTTAGAAGTCACCCAGCCGGAGGGTTCCTTTCCAGCAACCCTAAACAGACTAACACATGTGCCCAGCTAGTTTCTTCGTGGATGCCCGTCTTGTGGGACTACTCTGAAAACCCAGCCACAGCAACCTATTCCAAACTATGGAGGGATGCCCCTTACTCCTACTCACGGGCCGGAAGAGCTGGGCATGATTCCATCAGTGATGCTGGGGAGGAATTTCAGAGGAAACACAGAAGCGGTAGCAGTGCGTGATCTCGTGAAGGACCAGAGATAAACAGGGGCGACGGGAAAGCACTCGGCACACTGCAGGCTGGGGGAGGGAGAGGTGATTTCACATCCCAAGGTTTAACCAAAAACAAAAACCTCTCAGAATGATTCTTTTAGGCCTCCTATGACCTTGTCCCAAGTAAAGAAAGTCACTGCCCAACAGGAATCTGAACTCCATGTGCACATTCAACACGGAAACAAGAAACCATGATGTATTGCTGGAGGGCATGCCTCAGAGGGAGGCGTCTTTCTCCCCCAGGGGAGCCAAGATTTCATTTGCTGCTGCTCTTAAGAAGGCCTCTCCGTCTTACCACTGGGGGGAGGGGGGAATAATGTAATGTAGAATAATAAAATACATGTATTTAAAAAAAAAAAAAAAAAAAGGCCTCACCTGGTGGTCACGACCAGAAATAACAGTGCAGAATCACAAAACTTCTCAACCTCTCTCTCCCAGCAACCAATTATCTTTTATGTATTCAACAAATATTTACTGAATCCTCGCTATGTGCCAGACAGTACTGAGTGCTAGATGTACAAAGGTAGAATCAAATTCGGTGGAGAATCTCAATGAACTCGTTGTCAAGAGAACTTTTGAGTGCTGGACTTGTGTCCTTTCTCCCCAGAAAGAACAGTAAGGATCAAGTTCATCCTCTAACTTGGACTTCAGCCTCCCTTTCTGTGAAATCTCCTCCCTTACCTGGGGAGAAGTATTAAAACTGTCTGTCCAAACTGATGAAGGGGTTCAAGGTATGAACTAGAGAAAAGGCCCCCAGAACTCCACCAAGGAGCGGGCTTTGCCAAATCAATGATGATCAGCTATAGTCCCCTCATGTGCTTGATAATAATCACTGTTCCCGCCGTTGGCTTCTTTACTCTGGAGTCAGGCACAGTTGCTGCATAAGAACATCACGTGTTTGGAACCTAGGGGTGGTTTCCGAGGTACCTTTCAGGTTTTGCATTCTAGTAACAGACTCACCCAGACAGGGAAACTGACTGACGGGTCTTTCCCCTCCACCCACAGTCCCACGTTCCAGTACCCAGCCTCCCGCACGTGGCCCATACCAAAGCACTAATGATTTCACACTGAAACCAGCCAATTAGCAGACCCTGATTGCCTAAGTCTCTGCCCACCAAACTATCTTTAAAAACCATGTCCCCCTAATTACCCGAGAGATGGCTGAGAAATTTCTCCTGTCCCCCTGCTTGGCACGACATGGAACAAACCCTTTCTCTGCTGTAAATGCTGCTGTCTCTGGACATGGGCTTCCTCTTGGGCAGCAAGCAGATGGACTGGCTGGGCAGCGACAGTATTTGTGAATAAATGGGATTCCTTTCCACCTCATTTCTCCTGCCTCTACCATCCATATTTCCAATGACTCCAGGCCAAGTTTCATTCCTTTTTTTTAAACAAAAATGTCCTGTTCAGTCCTCCCCTGAGGAAGGCTTGAATTAGGAGGGACTGCCATTCATTTTCTGTTTTGGAGCTTTTAATCATTTCCTCTTAACTCAAATGCCACTGGACATCTCTCCTTTTCACTCTTTTGCTGCCCTTTCCTCGTCTTCCTTCTGCTAAAAGCAGGTAAGACAGAGACAGGTTAAATGGAACGTTCCAGTCCCGTACTTCTCCCAGCTTCATCCCTTGACATTTTGAGCAAACATTTTCAGAACTCCTATTTCAGAATTTCCCATGGAATGTTCTAGTGCATATCTGGTTTTAATCCTTTGAGGATAGATTTGATTTAGGGAAGGATTCAAGTTTTAAATTAAGTCTCTACAGATGACTCAGAGATGGGTGACTGAACTGGGTTCATGCCATCATGAGTCCAAAAGTGAGTTGTAGCTATTAAAAAAAAGAAATTGACTTTCTTGGGTAGCTGGAAGGCAATGTTTTATAAAGAGCATTTTGAGCCTTGGGAAGCGCGAGTGAAATAAATCTATATCTCTTAAGACCATTGCTTAGAAAAGGCATACTCATTTTTGGATGCATGCGTTTTCTCAGTAGTTAAGATCACATGTGAAAACATACTAAGGGAATTAATGGGAATAGCAAGTTGTCATTAAGAACCAGAAAAGTTATAGGTGGTCAGAGGAACGCCAAGCACATCCTCTATGGTTAATATTGGCCTAAAACAAGCAGGACGCCCCTTCTCGCTGAGAGAGGGGGCTGGAAGTAAAGGTGGATGTAGGTGAAGGTGACAGACAAGGTGGCATCTGAGTTGGGGCATGAAGAAAGAGTTTGAACAAACATCAACGTAGCGGTGTTCACCTACATGACACATCTGATCGTGATCAGTGAAGGTTGTCACAAAAGGGTACTTAAATATGAAAGCAGAAAACAGGTAGAGCATGGCCCAGGAATGAAAGACCTTGAATATTACTCCAAAATGTTTGGAATTTTCCCTGCAGATAACAGAAAGCATAAAAGAATTCCGAACAAAAGAATTTTGGTGAGAGACCAAAATAGGGTCTTGATCATACTTCACAGCAGGGTAGAGGAAACTTGGGCTGGTGGCTGGAAGGAACCCAAAGATTTAGTCGGACCTAAGTTCAAATCTTTGCTTGGCCACCTACTAGATCAGTGAGTGACCTTGGAAAAGTATGTCTCTTCTTGTGGAAAACAGGAATAATAACTACACCAGCGTCACGAAGTTCTCCTGAGGACCCCGTGGCTGGTACGGAGGGAGCACTCCCACACAGGCTTCTCTAGGCCAGTCGGTGGGCATGGGTGGACTGGTGAGAGGGGCATGCAGATCCCTTAGGGGGCTCTTCAGGAATTCTGAAATGGAATGGCAAAGTGCCCAGGTAGGCAGGAGTTTTCTTCCCACAAAGGAAGTGAGAAAGAAGGTTTCTCAATTATTTCAAAGGCAATTAGATAAGGAAATAGGAAGGAAGAGTCGGGGTCCAGGCCTGGAGCCCGAGCTCCAGGATTAAGTGGCATCATCAGGAGAGCAGAATGAGGTCCACACCAGGCAGTCCCGGCCAAGTGGGAAGATGCTGCAAGGCAGGAATGTGAAGCCAACCAGGCTTGCTCCTTCCCTTCCTTGGAGACCCTGCTTTTCCCAAACACCCACTCATCAGACGGACTTTCCCCACCACACAGTGCCACTGTCCACCCCAAATTCTGCTTCTGAAAGTCTATGTTTATTTACGGACATGCTTTGTATTTTATTGCCTGCCTGCTTCCCAATAAAACGCAGGCTCTGAGAGGGGCGGCCTCTGTGCTGCTCACCTCATGTCCTCTGCGCTAAAGATGGCATCCGGCTTACACCCTACGCTTAGGAAATACTAGTCGTTGTTATTAAAGTGCTTTAAAAAGTGCCCAGCTAAGGCTCCAGCCACATACACCAGAGCTGGTGGGTTTGAATCCCGGCCTGCCAAACAATGACTGCTACAACCAAAAAATAACCAGGCATTGTGGGGGGGGCACCTGTGGTCCCAGCTACCTGGGAGGCTTAATCGCTTAAGCCTAGGAGTTGGAGGCTGAGCAGTGATGTCACGGCACAATACCCAGGGCAAACGCTTGAGGCTCTGTTTCCAAAAAAAAGTACCTAGCAGGTAAACACACTCAGTGAACATTAGCATTTTTATTGGTGAATACTCAAAGACTTGTAAATAGAGGCAGCTGGGAAGTGCTGGAACTTGGAGAATACCCACGCTTGCTGGTCAGGAAGAGGAAGCGTAATTAACAGAGGAGGCAGAAGATACGGGCACTCGGCAACTGTGCCTCCTGTCAGCAGGGAAGGGAGGCAAGCCCTGCCCACTGGGAAAGCCACACCTCAGGCCACGGAGCCCAGGGCTTCTCCAAGTACCAATACAGAAAACAGAAAAGGGAGGCAGAACCAGCTCGCCCGCGACAGGTTGGCAGTCATGAGAGACGAAAGAATGGGTATTTTCTGGCACCAAAAAAGAAAAGGCACTCAGCCTGAGTAAGTTTCTGACTGTAGAAAACTGACTGGCAACGGCCTTCTTGACCCAATCCCTCACTCCCCTCTTGTCAGCTCATTCCGAAATCCAGATTCTGGCAGAGTTTGTAAGAACGCACTTAGCTAGAAGACCAAACATCGGGCTAATTAGCAGATTCCTAATTGACTGCTCCAGATATACTGGGGTTGCAAGATCAGCTTCTCCAGCAAATATGCCTACTGCGCATCGAGAAAACTCTCGGCAAACTCATTAGGACAACTTTACAGTGACACAGGTCTGTACAGCTGGTAGAAGTTCCACCACTTCTCAACCTCCTCCAGAGAGGCCCGGACTGCCCCAGCGCCTTCTCTCAGGCAGCATCAGGTAATATGCTGCATTTCAGAAAGCTCTTCCACATACTGATCTAAAATTCCCATAGCTGTCTTTTAATTCAAATTATGATGCTGCGAAATTAGATGGTGATCAAGGGTGAGCAGTGGTAAAGTACCCTGGAGTCCATCAATGCCATTAACTGAGATTAAAATACCAGCCACCTGTAACCCTCACTCAAAAAATAGCGTGATCCCTGACCCGGTCTTTACAGAAGGCCTACTGTGATTTCAGAGCAGGGATGGATAAACCAAGAGAAGATATAGCTACATGCGTTATAATAAAACGTGTCTCAGCACACCTGGGAACAAGACACAATTTTTTTCTAATATGTAATGGAAAACAACATCCTTATTAATTCCCTGGAAATCTACCTTACTTAGAAGGAAGTGCAAATGCACCCATGTTCCTTTTTCAAATGTTAGAAACCTCTGAACCAAGATAAAATTGCAAATGCTCAAAGACAAGCATAAGCATTAGCTATCGTAGATTACCAGTGAGACTAATGTGTAAAAAGGTTAGACAGAAAATAGTATCAACCTTTACAGCTGAGGAAGGTACATTTCACACCTAGTGTTATCCCTGTCCAGACATTTAAATAATAGCCAATCAAATAGAATTTTTCTTTTTCTTTTTTTTTTTTTTTTTTGCCTAGCTCTGTTCTGTTAAGCCACTGAGCCAATTTCTTCTCAATTTAAAAAGAGTTGCAGAGTTTTTGTAAGAATTACAGGCGCTTACATGGAAGGACTTCACATATTGTTTGGCTCATGGTTGGTGCTTTGAGGGTACTGATTTGGGGGGTTTGCTTTTTGTTTTATTCACTTTTGTTTGCTTTTACATTGAAACTGCATTTAGAGGGTAGCCTCTCATCACCAGCAGGACGGTGAGAAGATGCACGCGTTCACGTAATGCTTCCTACAAGCACCTGGAAATACCACATGCAATATTTTTAAAAATTCATAGCAGATCCTGCAATAAAGAGGAGGGTATTGCCAGGTGCTGGAAGCTGAGCATGAACTAAAACAGGACGGAGGCCCAGAATCCCCTGGGGAGCTCCTGGCAGGGAGGAGGGCTGGCCTGGGAGTCACCAGGAGGGGAAGGAGGGGAGCGAGTTCTGGACCCAGGGGACTGAGGGCTCTGCTGTCTGTCCACTGTACTTCGCTGGACTTAGTGAAAGGAGGCTTGTCTGTCTCCTGGGGAGGGGAACAAAAGATTTCTCTGAGAATTTTAAACTCCAAACCAATGCCTTTAGAACATGTTGATGGCACAAATTTAGGTTTCCTGTACAGTCTAGAAAAGCCTAACCTGAGATATCAACATAAAAATTGGTTCTGAATCAATGATGGGTGTGGGAAAACTACAGCAAAACTCCTATGACCAGTCAATTCCTACAGAAAAATCAGACCCACTAAGCTTACACCTTAAAAAATCACAGTGAACAGGAGGACTTGAGCTTGACCATGCAAGCTTTATTTTTAACGTGGAGAATGAGACAAGGAAGGTCGGTATCCATGCCTCTGTTTAACAGTTATGCAAAGATAGGTGAACTTTCCACGAAGGGCCTTAAAGCAAAGACTTTAGGCTTTGTAAATGAGGCAATCTCTGTGGCAAACTATTCAACTTTGCCGCTGCACTGCAAAAGGTGCCATAGACAATATGGGTGTGTCTGCGTTTCAAGAAAACTTTATTTACAAAAACAGGTGGAATAGGAAAAGTCCAAGTCAGTACATCAAGACAAGAAAAATACGTGAAAGTCACAGGACATGAAAAAAGACATGTCACCATTGTGCAAAGATTGCATATCTGCCTGCCTAATTTGTAAGAATATCTAAAGACAAACCATGAAAATGAATAAGAGTTCAGTAAGACACACAAAAACAAATAACACCTGACACACCAGCAACACAGGACAAGACACAATAGAAAGATGTCGTTAACAGCAATAAGAACTAAGGGATACTTAGGAATACATTTAACAAAAATATGCAAGAAAAGTATGGCAAAAATTATGACATATTATTAAAGGTCCTAAAAAGAGACCTAGTTAAATATAGTTGTGCCATCCTCGTGGGTGAGAAAACCCATTATCATTAAGAGGGCACATTCTTACAGTTTGTTGGTACAACATTAGAATAAGTCTGGCAAAAGTCCAATAGGGTTTTCATATTCCTAAAACATTTGAAAGTGTAATGAGCCTGAGTAGCCAAAACAATTCTAAAGAAGAAAAATAAGGTAAAATTTAAACTACCCAAACCTATATGCCCAAAGTAATTAAAATAGGGTGGAGCTAGAACAAGAAGACAAATACACTATTAATGGAGAAAGAAGCAGGATAGTGCCAAACCTACCTGGGAATGTTTGCCTTTCACAGCGAAAAGATTTGACGTCCCCTACTGAGACAAACGCACGTCCATATGGAAGAAGGTAAAAGAAGATTCCTTTATTACATCTTTATAAAAATTGATTCTACGTGTCTGTAAAATAATACATTTCAAAACTTTTAGAAGAATATACAGGAAACTTTTGCTATCACTTTGCGGTAGAGCAGCCTTCCTTAAACAACACCTTCAAAAGTACATGCCATAAAGGAGAAATAAATAGGACCACGTTAAAATGTAGCACTTCTACTTAATAAGAAACATCAAAAAGAAGCAAAAACATGAGTCATAGACTAGGAGAAGATATGTGTGTTTCACCAAACTGATAAAGAATATCTAGAATATAAATGACTCTTATAAATCATTTTTTAAGAAGACCTGGGGCAATAGAAAAAGTAGCAAAGGATATGAATGAGCAATTTACAAAAGACAAAACTCGGACAGTTGTTAAGTACAGAAGAGACAATCATAGCAGTAAGCAGAGAAATGCAAATTTAAACAATGAGATAATGATTCCATGCTGATTAGATTGGCAAAAATTAAAAATCTGATAAACCTTTGATAAAAGAAGATATAGGTAAACAGCAACTGCTGATGGGAGCATAGTTACCACCGCTTTGGAGAGTTGTTTGGAAATATCCACTAAATTGAAGACATTCATATTCTAGAACCTAGCAATTTCTCCTCCAGGTACTGGCTCTACGACCTAGAATATATTTCTAAACAGACAGGCACACAGATATTTACTGCATCACCATTTGTAAGAGCAAAAAAGAGAGAGAGAGAGACCATCTTAACCTTCTCTAGGATGAATAGCCTGCCGTATTCACACAAATCCATCCTTCCCACCCCCTGCTCTTCTCTGCTCTGCCCTCCTCCCACTCTTCCTCCCCTCTCTCCCTCTCTCTTGCTCTCTCCCACAGTGTGATCTCTGCACACCAGCTCCCCTTTGCCTTCTGCCATGAGTGGAAACAGCCTGAGCCCCTCACCAGAAGCAGACGCTGGTGCCATGCTGCTTGTACAACCTACAAAATCCTAAGCTAAATAAACCTCTTTTCTTTATAAATTACCCAGCCTCAAGTATTACCTCATAGCAACTCAGACAGACTAAGAGATAGTAGTTAAAACAAATCAACACGGATACGTCTCCAATATCAAAAGGATACATACAATACCTATAATTCCCATCAAATTCTTTAAAGCTCTCCCCCAAAAGGTACACACATGACTACGAACGAAGCACAGCAACTTTCCCAGAGGTTTCACTGCCAAAGGATGTGGGGTAGAGGAGGGCTTGAGGAGTATCTAACATGTTTTCTTTCCAAGAAAGAACAGAGGAGAGAAAGATGAAAGAATGCCTACAAACAGAGGTAGCACCTGTCAGCATCCCTTCAACACCTATGCTTAGAACACGCCTGTCATGTGCTGTTCCAGAACATCCTGCAGGCTTGGAATATTTCATCGTTCTAAACATTTTTTTTTTTTTTTTGTAGAGACAGAGTCTCATTCTGTCGCCCTTAATAGAGTGCCGTGGCGTCACGCTGCTCACAGCAACCTCCAGCTCCTGGGCTTCGGCGATTCTCTTGCCTCAGCCTCCTGAGTAGCTGGGACTACAGGCGCCCGCCACAAACGCCTGGCTATTTTTCTGGTTTGTTTTTTTTTTTTTTTGGCAGTTCAGCTGAGGCCAGGTTTGAACCCGCCACCTTCGGCATATGGGGCCGGCGTCCTACTCGCTAAGCCACAGGCGCGACCCTGAAACATTTCTTTTGTTTGTTTTTCTGGCAGTTTTTGGCCGGGGCTGGGTTTGAACCCGCTACTTCTGGCATATGGAGCCAGCGCCCTACTCCTTTGAGCCACAGGTACCGCCCGTTTGAAACATTATTTTAAAAAGAAATGATGTTTGCAAGAAATGTAGTACAAGTCTCGTGACATTATAAAGAGACCTCTAAAAACAATGTGTTGCCTTTAACAAAGCAAATACCTCCTGCCCTCTTTATCCATCCCAGGTGCTGGACTTGACGCTAGGAACTCTTCGCTGTTTCCAAAAATCAAAACCTTCCACAAAGAAGGAGTATTTGTCAGACTCAAAAATACTCAAAAAGAATGTGCCACGGGCCCTAAAGGTACTTTTAAAAAGGATTCAGGAAATGTTTGGGGCAATAGCCACATCAGTGGAAGCACCAAAGAATTACATCTATCCCAAGGTCACTACTTTGAAGAGAACAAAATCCATTTATACTGTAAGGCTAGTTTTTTGTTTGTTTTTTTAATTCAGCAGTAGCAACTAAAGCCATTCCTCCCATAACTGTCAATGTTATCCAATATCAGAGTCGACGCACCGCTCTGAGACAGCTCTGGGAGAGGATGTTGGCCTCGGCATCGTAAATTACGCCACATCCTTACAAAGACCAAGTCAATGGACACAAGGCTCACACGTGGCGGTAAATGACTGCAGAGTCTCACAAAATCCAAGGCGGATTCACCTAGGTATTTTGCTCAGAACAAAGTTCTTAATCAAACACTGAGCCCGATGGGTCAGCAGGCAGGAAACACTATTTTCACAGAGAGATTAGATCCTACAGCTGCAATAAGGATAGAGCACACAAATGGGAATAGCAGAGGAATTAAAAAACATGACCAGCCCTGAGTGAGGGATCTGTGATGAGCGACAGCCTCCTTCGTTATCCTGAATCTTTCAGAAAGCCTGAAAGGCCCCATCCCACTTTGCAGACAATAATTTCATTGTCAATTGTCAGTTCATCATACAAAGCCTTCATTATGTTTACAACGTACATCGCAATACATTCAACAAAGCAAAGACATGTTTGCTCATGAATATTTATTTATTTCACAAATACAGGCTGGCTATAAAGTTTGCGTGCAATTTAAAATAGTATGCAATTTTAAATTAACTTTATGGCCAGCCTGTATTTATTGAGAACCTACTTTGGGTCCAGCCCCAAAGCTGGACCTGTAGACAAATAATAAACTGAACTCACCACATCCTTGCCCTCATCAAGTTTGTAGTAGATTAACTACACTCTTCACAAAATGAAATGACAGGTTTCTTCTAATAAGACTTTAATTCCCCTTTATTTTCCAGTATGTGAATCTGCCTATAAAAGGCTTATAATCGTGCTTCAAATCTGTAAGACTGTACCCTGTCTCCATAAATGACCACATGTTGAGATTGCTGTGTTCACAGTTCCTGCATATAAGAATGGGTATACTGGAGTGGCTCATGTGTCATTCACCTTACTGAAGAACACAACCATGCTTTGTTTTATGGGAGCTATTTGCTAATTCACTTTGCTGACTTGACAAGGGAAATGCCCCAGAAATAATTGCTACAATATATTGTTTGCTTATGCTATGTCATGCACTATTAAGTACATGCCTCTTATTAACTGCTTAATCCTCACGATGACCCAGCAATGCTGGCATTATGGTTACCCCCAATTTACAGATGAAAGAAAGTGAAGGATAGAGAGTTCACAACTTGCCCAAAGTCACACAGCCATTAAGTGCATTGAGACACAATTCAAATTCCAGTCTGCACTCTTCACCGCCACACAAAATTACCTTAGAGACAGACAAAAAAGTTAGAGGTAAAATCTCAGCTATGAAAGGAAAATGCCATATTCAGTAGTCTCTCCTAAGGAAATATCATGACTATACAAGATGTGGCTAATAGCATCTGTTTTACAGAGCTGTTTATAATAGCAAGAAGAGAACATGAGAAACTAGAAGAGCAAAAAAATCCAACAGCACATGAATTAAGATATTTAAATAAATTATTTTTATGTGTTCTTACAATAAAGCCATTAAAATACAGTAGAACCTCCATAGTCGACCACCTCCCTACAGCAAACACCTCCTTAACTTGACCTAATTTTCATACACTAAACATGCACCACTTGTACCTATCAGTACAGTAAGCCTAGTTCCTTATGCTGACGACCTCTGTATCTTGACCAGTTTGTTATAGTCCCTTGGGTGGTCGACTTACAGAGGTTCTATTGTACATGGAAAAAGAATGTTTAGGATCAAAGGATATGTTCATGACGTGGTTCCAAGTGCAAAGAGCCGTGTACAAAAGTGCACAAACTATTAAGATAATCTTTCCTTTTTGAAAAGAAACACCATGTCTAAATGTATAAATGACTAGCCGAAAAGAACAAATAAAATATTAATAGTTATCTCTGAGCGGTCATGTTACAGGTGACTTTAGTTAACTTCTGCATCTTTAAATTTAAAAAATGTTCTCTGAGAAACAGAAACCCACCTAATTAAATAACAAGGGCCAGTCAAATCATTTATACCCAAAATTAATATCAAAGACTATTTGTAAAATGCCTGCTAATAGATACATACTTGTTATTGATCTCCAGATCTTTGGAGTTATGTTCCTTCCTCTCTCAAAAGTTTGAGCATGTGCTTCTACTACTATGAATTTTTAGTTATTTCAGAATGACACTTATTCTCTAGTATTCTATATATTTAAAAATCTCATAAAAACAGAAAGTTTTAAAAATACATCAAAATTTGAATATCTTATTTTCAGATCCTAATGGACTATCATCTCCTCACTCTAAGTAACAGCAGTCTATAAACACACTATTTCATCAGAGAACGGAAAATACAGTTGTCCTTTAGTATCCAAGGAAAATTGGTTCCAGGACCCCAGAGGTTACTAAGCTCTGTGGATGCTCAAGTCCTTTAAATAAAACAGTACAGTGCATATTTGCATATAACCTACACACATCCTCCTGCATACTTTAATTCATCTCTGAATTTGTTATAACACCTAACACAACATAAATGCTATGTATATAGGTATTATACTGCAATTTTTTTTTTTTGAGACAGAGCCTCAAGCTGTCACCCTGGATAGAGTGCTGTGACATCACAGCTCACAGCAACCTCCAACTCCTGGGTTCAAGCGAGTCTCTTGCGTCTGCCTCCCAAGTAGCTGGGACTACAGGCGCCCGCCACAATGCCCGGCCATTTTTTGGTTGCAGCCATCATTGTTGTTTGGTGGGCCCAGGCTGGATTCGAACCCACCAGCTCAGGTGTACGTGGCTGGCGCCTTAGCCCGTTAAGCCACAGGCGCCAAGCCACTGCAATGGTTTTTTAATTTGCATTATTTTTCATCATATTATTTTAGATTATTCTCAAACTGTATGTTTCTTTGCAGATGTTCATTGCTTCCCAACTCCTGGGTTTTGTTGGCTCTCTATAATTGCCTTCACATCTGTATTCTACTCACATAATCTAATTTAAGGGAGGGTTATGGAGAAAATGGAGATACGAAAGCAAGAGAAAGTGAGTAGAAAACATTACCCTTTGTCAGAAAACCATCATTGAAGGTTTTCAAATGATGCCATCATGGGAAAGAATTTCACTTTTGAAAGGATCATCAGACCCAAGTATATGGGATTGAAAGTAGGACTGCAAAGATAAAGAGGGAACACTTTTTCTTTTTAAGAGCTAGAGAATGGGGTCTTGCTCTGTTGCTCAAGCTAGGGTGCCATGTTGTGATCAATGTTCACAGTAGCCCCAAATTCCTGGACTCAAGCAATCCTCCTGCCCCAGCCTCCTGAGTGGCTGGAACTATAGACATATGCTACCAAGCTCAGCTAATTTTTTCTATTTTTTTGTGAAGAAAGTGGGGTGAGAGGTGTCTCTACCTGTATTGCCCAGGCTGGTCTCAAACTCCTGGCTTCAAGGGATCCTCCATCTTGGCCTCCTAAAGTGTTGGGATTACCAGTGTGAGCCATCAGGCCCAGCCTAGGGGAAACTCTTTGAAAGAAGGATAGATGACTTTCTAACACAAGAAGAAACGCAAATTTTAAAAAATCAGATGGAAAAGAGATAAATGAGAGGTCACCTGCCAGGAGGAAAAGAAACTTGAAGGAAAGGAAAAGGATCTGCCAAAGGACAAAATCACAGCAAGTTTAAAGATCTCACTCGGCTTTATTTGAGATTCTAGAATAGGGCAACACATCATTCCACAAAACAGAAAAAGTGTTCCAATGAGCTGAGAAGAGGTTGGTTTTACAGACAGAAATGGGCTGAAAGAAGTAGAAACAGAGAACAAAAAGCGATTGGTTGTTTCCAAGTCATTTTCTTTGTAAGATGGAAATTGAGAATCCACAGAAAATAGAACACACAGGTCTCTTCAGGTTCCTTTTTGTTATAAGGATTAAAGTAGAGGGAATTTCATTATCAGGCGAATTGAAGATAGGAACTGCTCTGTTTGAGAAATTAGGCTGTTGTCTCTATCGTGATTTACAGGAAGGTGAGATGAAACTTTGCTATGGTGACTCCATCTTGCTTTTTAATCTGGTCTGTTGGGACCCAGTGCAGCGCCTAGTCCGAAACTATGGCCTCCTGTATTTCTTTTATTTAATAGTTCCAGCAACTACCAAGAGGTGTGCCACAGGGTGTGTGCGTTCATGCACCTACACACACACACACACACACACACACATATACTTTTGGATTAAAAATGCTTTTTCAAAAACCATAAGTCACTCCAAGAAGTCTATTTCTAGTACATATAATATTCCGGGATCGTCCCCTACATTAAAGTCGTCTTAGCATAAATGATTCCTATCTTCATATGTGAGGCTATTTCAAGATAGTTTGTGGAAGCAGAGGAAGTGGGGTACAAAATATAAAACAGAAAGTTAATTTGCCTGGACTTTTCTCCAGGTCATCGTATGACAGAGGAAGAGGCAAGACTCATTGGGGAAATATTAATATCTTATAAGGTCCTGAAACATTTGGTAATTAATTTTTCAGCAGGAAGAAGTTTTTATTTCAAAGGTAAGAATAGCTACCACCACCATGGCACAGAAGAGAAAGAAAATAAAAGTCAAAGGACCTCAGAAACAGAACAGAGGCATGGTCACCATGCCTTACACCAACTCTTACACACATGGGTTCCGATCTAAAAGGAAGATGGCAGAATCTGGTAACTTTAAGTCAGGCAGGCAAGCAGGCTGCTGCTACTGGGATTGGTTCCTCCAGACAGAACACAACAAAAAAAGAAAGAAAGGTAAGCCTGGCAACACAGGATTTAGATTTCTCCAGCAAAGGTACCAAATGGACTATGAAATTCTTCAAAGATAGAAATGTCATCAATTCATTTGACACTAAAATGCTGGGGAGAGAGAAAGGAAACCATTGGCTTCCTGTATTATTTACCTATTGCTATGAAGCAAACTACTCCAAAACTCAGTGGTTTAAAATAACATTGATTAGTTCAGTTTCTGAGGGTCAGGATTCTGGGAAGACCTAGGTGCTCCCAGTTTGGGGGCTTTGTGTTGGGGGGGTCCCCAAGACCACCCCCATGTTCAGGAGTGCCTAGGAGGATTCACAGGTGTCATGAAGAATTACTCACAGCTATGATTTATCTATCACAGCAAAAGGATATAAAGCAAAATCAGTACCTTTTCCCTTCGCCGGATAGGGAACCAAGTGCAAGCTTCCAAGAGAATCATACAGGATGGGCTTTTAATTCCTCCAGCATCGTATTGTGATGACAAGCAGGAAATGTTGCCTACGGGGGAAGCTCATTAGAGACTCAGTGCCCCAGGTTTTTACTGGGGACTGCTCATGTACACGCTCGCTGCCCAGCATGTAGCAAAGTTCCAGATGCCCAGATGGGAAAGCAGGTGTTCCCCATTAGAGAATGATGAGGACCCTCCCTAAATCCAGATTCCTAGGCCAGCCAAGCCAGTCTCACACGCAGATCTTTCTAAGGACAGAGCTTTCTTGGGCCTTCTAGAGCTGTTCTTTTCTACACAGTGCCTTGCAATGTTGCCGTCAATTTGTTGGTCCACCGGCATCATCTGAAGCCTTGGCTGGAACTGGAGGGCACACCCAAGAGAAGCTCACGCACATGGCTATCAGCTGGGAGTTCTCCACCAGGCTTCCCAGGCATCCTCGACCTGCGGCAGCTGGCTGCCCACTCAGCCAGGGCTCCAGGAGAGCAGGGGGTGAGAGCATGCCCAACCTGGGGGTTTGAATCATTCATAAGCCGAGCATGAAAGGGATAGATCATCACTGCCGCCATATGCTGCTGGTCACACAGGCCAACCCTAGTACAATGTGGAGTCCAGGGCTCAGGGACCAAGGGGGCCATCTCGGAGGCCGCCCACCACCACCAACCTCTAGCTCCCCACGGTTTGCATGTCTGCCATAATCAATGCACACTGAGCCCTCCTGTAATCCCCCAAAGTCCCAGCCTCTCACAGCATCAGCTCCAAGTCCAGACGCTCTTCATCCTTCAGATCAGATCTGGGTTCCGTCTCTCCCACCTGGAGCCTGGTCCTTGTTGATCTGCAGGCATGTGCTGCTAAGCAGAGACAGGGTCTCTGTCCCCACACACATAGTGGTGACCCTGGTAGAGGATAAGCGTTACAAACATTCCTCTCACAAAGAGGGAAACTGGACTGTGCAGGGACAGCAATTCTGAAATCTGGGCCAGCAAATGTTAGAAGTCCCTCGATTTGACCTCTAGTTGAGGTCTAAGAATAGTTCCCTGTGGCTCTCAGCTACGCCCTCCGGACTCCCAGCTCTGCCCCTCCTCTGTCATGGAGGGTGGCGTGGGCTTGCCACTGAGCGCCCTACCAGCCTGCTTCCTCCTCCTCAATCATGCCTGCTGGCCCCAAGCCCTCTCCTCATTGGGTACTCGCTATATCCCTTTCATTTCAGGCTGATGGTGTTTCCTTAACAACAACTCTCTTTAAACTTCGAGGGTCTTCTAGGAACCCCTGTGGGCTTCATCGCACCACGCCCTTCGGTTCTCCCTGGGCTTCTGCCGAGGCCCAGTGTCTTTCAGCTTCCAGGAAGCCTTCCTATTTGACAGCGGGTGTGCAAGGTGAATCCTTCCAAGGTTTGCCTTAGAGGGCCTTTCGTCCTACCAAACAGTGTCCTGGGACACCACAATTGATTCCTGAGACCTTAAGCAAAGTTTTATAGTCATACCTTTGGCTTAGTGTTTAGAACTTGTTTTCCTAAAAGTGCCCTGAATTTGATCTTTGCTCAGAAGCTATTTCTTTTTCCTTTTTTTTTTTTCCTGTTACTATTCTTTTTATTCTTCATCAATCTACCTCACACTCTTTTTTTCCTTTTTTTTTTTTTTTTTTAAGGCAAAGTCTCGCTCTGTCACCCTGGCTAGAGTGTTGTGGCATCATCACAGCTCACAGCAACCTCAAACTCTTGGGCTCAAGCGACCCTCTTGCCTCAGCTTCCCAAGTAGCTGGGATTACCATGATGCCTGGCTAATTTTCCTATTTTTTTAGTAGAGACAGAGTCTGTCTGTAGCTCAGGCTGGTGTCAAAGTACTGAACTCAAGCAATGTTCCCACCTCAGCCTCCTAGGGTGCTAACATCACAGGCGTGAGCCACTGCACCCAGCTGAAGAACTCATTTCTTAATTTTAGCGTGATGTACCATGTGGAGAGGCTGGGAACTTTCAAGGCTAGCAAGTCCTGGCTCCCTTTTTATTTAATGGTTCTGCCTTCAGTTTCCCTTTCTCTTGCTTTAGCTCTAAGCAACAGAAAAAAAATCACAAAGCAATTTCAATTCCCACAGCATCCTTAAAGATATCTCTAATATCAGGTGCGTTTTCTACTTCCCACATCCCTGCAAGTGACAATTTTGCTGCTTTTTTTCTTTGCCACTCCCTGACAAGAATTCCCCTTTTTCCAGTTTCCAGTAGTATTTTTCCCACTTCCCTTTAAGGCCTCATTGGTAGCTTTCTCTGAGTCCACACTTCTATGAACAGTGTGTCCAAAGTGCTCTCTGCTCTTACTGATGTCAGTCAATCCTTATGGCCTTTCTGCCGTCTGCTGCCAAGTTCAAAGCTGCTACCACATTTCGGTTTTTTGTTGCATCAGCACCCCACTCCCAGGGTCATGTATAGTTATGGTCCGATGCATAATAAATTACCCCAAATATCAGAACTTAACAAAACAAGAACTTATTATTTCATATATTTTCTGACGGTCAGGAATTGGGAGGTATTTAGATGGCTGGTTTTGACTCCTACTGTCTCATAGGTTTGCAAACCGAGCTGACAGCAGGGCCTACAGTATCCGAATGCTCAGTATGGGGAGGATGTGCCTCCATTCTCACTCCACGGCTGGTGGATGGCTTCCATTGTTTATTAGCTGTTTCCCCGTGAGCCTCTCTCTCTGCGCTGTCTTCACAACGTGACTGCTGGTTTTCCATAGAATAAGAGAGCCAAGAGAAAAAGCCCAAGATGGAAACCTTGGTCTTTTGTAAACTAATCTTGGAAATGACATATAATCACTTCTATCATCATCTTTCTGTCAAGGGCTTAATTCAAGGAGGTGGGGACCACGGGGAGTCATCCAGGTAGATGGCTACCACATTTACTACCTGGAGGTCTGAGATGGCAGACGCCAACAACTACTTACAGCTAAATTTAAGAAGGGCCCTAAAACCTGTGGAGTCAGCTCCACCCTGGGAGAGTCAAGATGGGCATCACGGAGGAGGTGATATTTAATGTAGGGCCTAAGGGATGAGTGAGTCCGTCAGACACATGGACAAGCACCTGCTGTGGGAAACGTTTCTGTGTATTTCTCTTTTTGCATATCTTCCCTGCCTGGTAAAATTTTAAAGCCTCCAAGCTCTTCTCAAGGGCAAATATGGAATGATTTAATTTTATATCAATAATTATGGAGGACACACTATCATTGACTAGATGAATCAAAAGCATAATGGTAGATAATGGATGCTATGCTTTGAAATGCCTCACCGGAAGGTCAAACTTTCCTTAAGAAAAAGAAAATAAGGAATAAAGGGAAAATGTGCACCTTGATAACAAACACAGGAGTCAGAATAAGTACCCTAATTAGGTAAAGCATACACCTATTCAACGCATAATGATGATTATTTAAATAAGAAGGTAGGAAGAAATATGCAGAGAAAGAAATGCCAAACAAAATAAAAAAAAAAAAGCTCTTGCAAATGGAATAGAGGCAAGAGTAAATGGAAAATAGGCCAGGCAAATGCATCAACATATTAAAAGCTATTTTTTAAATTTCTCATTATAAGAATAATACAACCTCATCATAAAAACCTGTAAGGTATAAATAAGCATAAGAAAGAAAATAAAAATTACCCATGACCCCAAATTCCAGAGACAACAACTAATTGGATTATAGACCATTCGCTTTTAGGCTGCTGAATAGATAGGGAGGGAGACAGGTGAGTAGAGAGACAGATAGATGGATAAGTGTGTGTGTGTGATTTTGGAAATATAGAATTTTTGAAAATGATTCTATGCTTTTTATACATATAAAATTAAAACATAAAAATTAAATTAACATGTTATATTTTTTAATTCCAAATATTATTGAAAGATATGGAATGAAAAAGAAAATTATCTTGTAATTTTTTTATTCAGGGGCATAAAACTGTTTATTCTTAATATCTGATATTTTTCTTATAGGCGTTTTTCAATGCAAATATGTTTTAATGCAAAAATAGGCTTATGCTGTTTTATTAACTGTGTCTTTCATTTAGAAGCATATAGGTGTGTACCAGAACTTATTTAACCAATACCTTATTAGTGAGCATTTATATTTCTCCTAATTTTCCACTGTTGCCAGGAAGATTCAGAAATCACATTTAAGGAAACATTTTTACACACTTAACTATCATTTCCTCGGGTACAACTTCTAGAATTAGATCTTCTATGTCAAAAGACATTCACTTTTTAAGAATTTGTAAGCACATTGCTATTCGCTCTACTACAAATGTTATTTCAGTGTATGCTCACTGCCTTCTGCCACTGCTTTTCCTGTCACCGAGTACTAGTAATGCATTTACATCTTTGCCAATATAATCAGCAAATATAGTCTTAATTTTCAATCTTTCAGTTACCACCAAGACAGTATGTTTTCAAGTGTTTAAAAATCATTTGAATTACTTCTTCCAAATTGGTATGCAGTCTCGGTTTTGGCAGATTTTTATTGAGGTGTTCAGTTTTTGTATTGATTTGCAAGTGCCCTCCCAGCCACTCAGACGCACCATCAATTCATATTTTCCAAAGCACAGTCGCAAAGTCTTAGCAAAACATAAATAAGAACTCACAGAGATAGTAAATGGTTGAGCCAAGTTCAGTTTTCCTGAATCCAAATTTGAGGCATTTCCCACAGTGGTGTACACTAAGCTGATGCTCCCTTAAGACTGAGAGAGCAATCATTCCCAGTCTGTGCAGCCCCCCAGAATCCTCTAGGGAATGCTGGAAGCTTTCCACTCATTTCTCACCCATATCCATTACATCAGGTGCAGGGGCCTGCAAGGAGCAGCAAGGTACGGGGGATTAGGGAGTAGGCATTTCACGCCCATCTGCTGGCTGTTTGCCTCCAGTTGTCCGTGGGACAGAGTCAATCCAAGTTCATGCTCCTTCCTGGAGGCAGCCTGCCTCATCCGATGACTGGATGGTGTGATGGCATAAAGACCCATCTCTGTTGCCCCAGCCCAGGAAATCCCAGTTCCAGAGTCTCCCTGGGTAGGACTCAGCTTTATGGCCACAACACTGTGCACTTTCTCCTTCCGCCCAGCCCTGGCTCTTTCTCTCCCCTCCTAAAGCTGATCCTGAGAGAGACCCTCCCAGTGACCCACATGCCAGTGTCAGAGGCTGCCTTCCAAGGGAGCCCAATCTGTGTCACGTGCGATGTGGGACTTCCTCTAAAACTTCCCCTGGAAGAATATACTTCCCCTTCAGAAATAGACTAAACACAATCTTCCTCAAAGGTCCTACACACAGCTGAAGGTGATAATCGAACTATATTTGAAAATCCTTTCATAGAAAGTTACTGTTTAATGAGCACAGAGTTTCTGTTGGGGGTGATGAAAATAGGTGGCAGCAATGGCTACAGAGCACTGTTAATGTAATTAACACCACAGAAATAACGAATGTATCAAAAACGCTGAATTCTCTTCTATACATGAGTGGTCTGTATGGTATATGAATTATATCGCAATAGAGATGTTTTCAAAATCCTTTCAGTGTAACATAATCACATGCTCATTAGCAAATGAGTAAAATGGTAGCCCTAGCCCTGTCTATACAGTATTTTTATATTTTAAGAATATTTTACAATATTTTCAAGTCCTCGACAAAGGTTCTCTTTCCCTCATTGTCTTGGTTTCCAAAGTACAGAAACAAAATGCTTATTGATTTGTACTTTATGTCTCTTCAGTCAGCAGTAATTCAGGATTTATATGCTGAGTGGTACAGGGAGAAGAACAAGACATTTCTTGGGCCAGCTCCCAGGGTTAAGAATATTTAAAGCCTACTTGAGGGCTAAGTTGTTGGCAATATTGCTCAATTCAGTTTTGCAGAGGAACAAGTGTTCAGTTTAACTGAAGCACAAGCTCACACGTGCAAAGAGCCACCATGCAGCTAGATAGCAGACTCCCTTCTTAAAAAAGGAACAAAACAAGCTTGTTTATGAAAACAAGGTAGCAGTGTCCAGACGACAATATTCGTAACAATTCTATCTCCCCCAGAAACACACAGCCCACGGCCACTTCTGTAGGACTTGTAAAGTACTTGACATTTGCAAACTCTTCCCTAATTCACATCATTAACCATCCCTGAGATGCCTAGTTGTTTCCATTTTGAAAGGTTGGCAAGCCTCTTGCCTCAGTGCATGTCTTCCCTTAACAAGGGACCTCCCTTCAATAGAGGGCAAACCTCAGATAAGGGTAAATGTCATTTAAGGACTGTGGTTTCTTCTTTTGGGCCCTCCACAATCAATGTACTACCAAAAACCAACTTGATATTATTATGCAAAGCTTATATATCAAAGTGCTTAAGAATGAAAGAAAATCCTAATGTCAAAAATGCCACTCAAAGTGGAATGGGAAAAAAAAAAAGAACGAATTTGGAGCTGGAAAATCTGACCTCCAGTTGTGAATCTGCCCCTAGTAAGCTGTGTGATCCTGGGCTGGTTAATAAACTTCTCTGAATCTCAGGTCCTTTATGGGCAATATGGACTTAATAACAACACCTGGGCTGCCTAGCTCATGGAGTATTTTAAGATCAAATGAGATTAACAGATGTCTAAACACTCTAAAGACTCAAGTCCTATACAAATGTTAAAGAGTTCTATGACACTTTCACTCTCTAAAGAGCACCTGAGAAATTTAATTCAGGGCCACTTAGGTGCCATCACATAACCGGTTAAATGAGGAAGAGAATTCCACTAGGGGAAAAAATATCAATCCAAGTTAACTTCTTTTTGCATTCATTTCATAAACCATTAGAGACCAAGATGATCATGTTGTGGAAGCCACAAACCAAAGTATAAAAGAAAATAAGCTTTAGACTATGTCCTGAGCTTAGACTGACAAAATCATTCCCATTCAAAACTGTAGAGTTTGCTTTGTTGTTTTGCTGAATTTTGCTGTTGTTGCTGCTGTGTTGTGCGTGTGTGCTCTGCTTCTGTTCGTTAACTTAGAAAGCACTGATGTAAAATACTCAGCTCCTTTTGTGATTCGGGTAGAGCTAATTTTTTTTTTCTAGAAAAGGCCCTGGAAAGAACTAAATTTTCACAGCACTGCACAGCAATTCTCCAGTGTATTTTTAAAGAATTCTGTGAGGTAAGACAAAAATCATCAACCCACTGATTTCATATTCCACAAATGTGTAGCTTCTGAAATTTCAAAGTCAGAAACTTATTTTTCTCCCACTGAATGAAGAATGAGACTGGGACTAATGTGTGTTCCAAATTTAGCAGGGCCTTAATGGCAGCAAGCAGTTGCTTAATGACCGCACACGCTTGTGCATGGCCTGCGGGTTTGCCGGGGGGGACACTGAAGCAGCCAGAAGCAGAGTCCAGTCAGACACAGACAACCAACCAAAAAATGAGTCCTGAAATCAAGGAGAAAAAATAAATGAGTCCCTCTTTCCATTTGCTTTTCCTTAAGGAAAGCTTTGAGGAGAAATCAGGGTATATTCAGAGTCCAAGTTGTCTGTGGTATGTGGCACTAAACAATTAATCAACTTTAATACACACACAGATTTCAACCTACCATCCTCTTTCTTCTTTTCTTTCATCATCAAACTCCTTAATAGAAGAGTTCACACACTAAGCAGGCGTCTCGGGGTCACCCATAATGACTGTGTGGTCACCAAGCCCATCAGCCTTTCACAAGTGTTTCTAGATCTCCTCCATGCAACACACCTTGACATTTCTTTTTCTAGAAACATCTCCTCCCCTTAACTTCTCTGGTACATCCATCTTGTCACTGTGACTACTCTACCTGCTGCATTGTCCTATCTCCTATCCTTCTCCTAGTTCTTGATGGCTGCATCAGTGTCCCCCCCCTCTTGCTTCCGGCTGCATCGGTGTCCCCCCCTTGATCACTCAGGTTCCCTGGGTTCTCCTTCCAGTATCCTGTACTGTCCATAGCTGTGTTCTTATTGGCTCTCTGTCCACCCATATGTGATGACTCCCAGCCAAGTCCATCTTGAAAACCAACCCTACATTGTCTAATCCATATTTCCATGCCCTTCACCCACCAACTTTCCTACAAAAACAAGCTCCCCCTCCTAGCTTTCCAAGTCTCATGATCTAGCTCATCTCTTGTTATCAAAACCATCCTCCTATTCCTCCTACATCTACAAGTTTCCTACTCCCATGAATGGCTCAGGATATCCCCCATACCCACTGTTCCCTCTGTATCGTCATCTAGACATACTGCAATAACTTCCTAAGTGAATTTTCATTGCTGTATCTTCTGACTTTCAAAAAATTCCACACAGAAATACCAAATAACTATTCCTAAAGTAATGTATGTATCACAACCCTGCTCAAAAACTGTCAGTGCTTCCCCTTTTCAAGTCCAGTTTCCTAACTGTAACCTCTAAAGTTCCCCATAATCGAGTCTTATCTCTGCTAATACTAGGGAAGGTCCCAATGCTCAGATGAGTTGCAATTTCTAGCTGTTTTTCTAATCTTCTCTTTCTCACTCTAACTATGATGCTCTTTTGATCCCTCCCCTCCCCATCACCACCTGTTAAAGTCACATCTTTCTTCAACATGTAACTCAAAAAACTTCCACAGGGAAATGAATTCTGATTTCTCCTGTCAAAAATGCCTGGTATGGACCACCTGCCACCAGAGTCTCCACCAAGTGAGCATGACCCTCCCCAGAGGGCCAGGCCACCCAGGCACCCAAGCCCTTCCAGCCAGCACTGCCCTTGCAAAGGACTCCAGGAGTCGTGCAACCTGCGCCCCCCCCAACCTCCTGTCATGCCCTCCCTGCCTCCACACCGGACCCCCCCCCATTCTGGCCAGGGCCTCTGGAAGCCACGTGACCTCACACTCTCCCTCTGACACCCTCCCTACCTCTGTGCGGAGCCCTCTGCCCAGCCAGAGACTACTGGAGCCACAGGCTCTCTTTGTGAAAGTCACTGGGTGCCAGGCAGTTCCAGAATCATGTGCACCTTCCCCAGCCTTCCTGCTGGATCCGTGTGTACCATGCTTCACTCCGGGGTTGCTCCCACAGCCTAAACTCCCTGGCTGGGGCAGCCCCAGAGGAACTACACAAGGTCACTTCCTATAAATATCCAGCAACAATAGAGTGATACCTCTCCAACCCTGAGGATGGCCAGAGACAGCAGCAAAAAACAATCATGAGGTGGAATCAACAGAAAAACTCTGGCAATATGAATAATCAGAGTAGATCAACTCCCCCAAGGAACGATAAGGCAGACAAAGCACAAGATCCCATGCATAAACTAATGGCTGAGATGGCAGAAATCGAATTTAGAATCTGGATAGCAAATAAGATCAACAGAATGGAGGAAAAGATGGAACTAGAATTTCAAGCAGTAAGTAATCCAAAAGATGTCTCAAGAATTCAACCAATTTAAAGACAAAATGACCAAAGATTTTGACACATTGAAACAAGAAGTGGCAGCCCTCAAAGATATGAGAAATACAGTAGAATCCCTCAGTAACAGAATGGAGCAAGCAGAAGAAAGGTTTTCTGACATGGAAGACAGAGTTTTTGAATGCTCCCAAACGCTCAAAGAGGAAAAGAAATGGAAGGCAAAAATGGATCATTCTCTCAGAGAGCTCTAGGATAACTTGAAGAAAACCAATATTCAGGTGGAGGAGCCAAGATGGCGATCTGTAGCCAGCTTTCTGCAGACGCTCCTGTCTTGAAGGAGAGTTAAAGGACAGAAATTTAGCGAGAAAGCCAATGGTTTGGAGTTGAGCCAAGAGACAAGGTCGAGGAACACACATCAACCCTGCTGGAGCGACCTGCAACCCCAAGGATACAAATAAAAGGTACAGAGCACATCACCAAGCAGACAGGACTCCCCTCCCCCAAGAGAACAGCTCGCAGTATACTCCATACCTCCATACAAATAAGCGAGCAGAGTTCAGATATCCTCCCACTCTACCCCACAGGAGAGACCCTCTAAAAACCGGACCTCCTTCCCCTGTGCCGCGGCACTCTCCTGCCAGGCATAAAGCTGTATAAAACTGTATATATTCTCTACCTGCAAGTTGGAACTCCCAGCACACCCCTCCATTCTCACCCTGAGGTCTGGAGGTCTCTCCCACACAGAGTCCAGATTCTTGAACACTTTCTTGAGGGGTGTGGACAGGGCGTGGGTTGCTGCTGGTCTGTGCCATTCTCCCGGCTCAGGAGCAGTGAGAGAGTGAGCCGAAAAGCGGCTGGCTGAAAAGTGGCTGCCCGAAAAGTGGCCAGCCAAAAAGCGGCTGGCCAAAAAGCAGCTGGCCAAAGTGGACCAAAGCTTTGCTAAATTTCGGCCACACCTGGCCTTCAGGGGATGACAGCTGAGACAAAGGGCTGAAGCTTACAGACTAAGTCAGGACTATTAGCAGCCCAGTGTCTCCTCCACAGGGCAGAAATTCTGTGAACTTGTTCTGTTCTATCAGCTTTTTCATCTACTTTGCATCAATCAGGGACAGGGCTGGAACTGAATGAATCGCCCCAGCCCCCATCAAGTACCCAGGTTGTCAGGCCTCACCGACCCCCCCCCCCCGCCAACAATGACATAACCAGTGGACTGGCTGAGGAGCCAAAGAGCCCTGTGTTACCTAGACAGGCGTAAACCTCTAGAGCATCTGTTCATTGGAGGGAACTGGACCACAGCCCTGCAGGGTTACCAGAGACTGGGTGCGACAGAGGGGCAAGGTGGGGAAAGAGGCATTAACCTTTCCAGGCTAATTTACTGCCTTGGGGGGGCCCTCCTGAGCTCACAGAACACTGGAGTGAGTTATTCTAAAACTGCCAGCAGACTTCAGCTGTCTAGTCACCAGAGACTTTTCAACTCTTTGATTTGAGGTTGATACTGGCTGGGACAATTGATTGGTACCTCTTTAACTGGGCCAATCACCCAAGGACTTTCCAACATTGTACACTGGGTGTGTGGTAGTGGGAAGGTTTGATTTTCCTGTCCAAGTGTTGTGGAATTGTTGTGAGAGAATACTCGCAGAGGGGCTGCTTTGCTTAGCCTGGCCCTGAGGGGATGAAAGCTGAGACAAAGGGCTAGAACTCAAGGACAGAGTAAAACCCATTTGAAGCCCCAGTCTGATCAGGGAAAATAGCCTTGACAGAAATAAATTC